>JABWIB010002370.1:16850-30228 GCA_016617825.1 Platyplectrum ornatum | reverse complement strand
TATATATATATATTATATTGTTCTGCTTATGGGGGCCCCAAAAAAATTTTCTGTACCCGGGCCCAGAATTTCTCTTGGCGGCCCTGCAATTATCCTGGGGGTTTTGAAAGGAACCTGGAACACCTGCATCGTGTTTGCACCACCAACAAGTGTTTTTACAGTAATTATATGTTGAGAGTGAAAAGAGGCGATGTTTTTTCTGTCTATTGTCACTGTTCTAAAAATTCCATTGTACCAGGTTAACATTTGGGGGAATTATATGTAAACAATGAATGACAATGGCTAGCGATGATACTACTGCATACAACTACCAGTGTGACTAGCACTGGTGGCACGATATTACATTGATGTATGTAATGGAAGTTTTCTAATTATTATATCTCAAATTTACTGCAATGGATCAATCTTTGAAAGGCAAATTTGTATATATATACTAAGCTAAAAAGGTGTCGACTGATGCATGAAGGTAATACATTAAAAAACATATAAATCAAAGTAGTACTATACCAAAAATCATTTTAATTAGATGATAAAAGCTACTAAAATCACAATATCAACACAAAAATATCATTATAAAATATTTACTTTAAATACTAGTTTTTGATGTTTGGAATATTAAGCTGAACCATAGCATACCCTGCCAGGGACTGACAACAATTTTCAAGTCTGGCTGCCTTAGTTTATTAGTCATTGCATTGCCCCATAGCATGGGCACCAGCAGACATCCTCAATGCTGAGTGTAAACTGTAAAGAAGCTGACATCATGTATGATAATTGTAATATATTCCATCATATCATGACTCATATCCTTTGTGGATTAAGGCTGGATGTCTGCCCTTGGCACCCCCTTTCCAACAGACCTCCAATCACCTACACCCCCTGCACCCATGGTATTAATGAGGTCTGGAGGAGAGCAGACCAAAGGCACCCATCCACACGCTGCTATGCTTTCCATTTCCCCCAGACATCATAGCAGCCACACCCATAGTTGTTTCACCACTGCTCATGGCTAGGGTTTACTCTTGTCTCAATTATATGCCAAGGCAGACATAGACCGGTTTGGCAGCTTACTCACACCTAATGATGAATGACACAGAATGTGAGTAAGTCAGACATGGAGGTGTAACACAGAGGATAAGATGTTACTAATATTGATAGTGTTGTCAATTTCACAGGATTGTACATCACAAATGTACAGTATATGTGATTAAAATTACTTTCGTGTACCAACAAAATTTGATGACATCCCCCATAGCAGTGGTCAAATTCACCCATATGGAATTTAGGATACATCTGACTTGGTCTATCAATACTGAGCTATATATACCTCAACTAGCTTCTAAAATAAAAACAATAAGAACATTCTATTAGAAAATGTACTACGTATCCAAGCCTTTCACAACAGGATTGGACAGATCTAACTTTTCCGCCTAGCAATAGCTTAGAAAAAGGAGGACAATGTATATATACAGAGGTTATTAAAGGATGATTTTCAGTACAACTGAAGACATTGGACCAGATTCAGTGTACTATTGACTTACTCACAAGTGGGTAAAACCATGTTGAATTGCAGGGGAGGTAAAATGAATGTTAGTGTTTGCATGCAGGGAGAATACTTTATTGTTGCATGTTGCACACAGATACTGACCAGCATTACTGTTACACTGTTATTAGACTTGTGCTAGGAAACATCATCTCTCCCCTGTAATACTGATTGCAATTAATTCAATTTACCTCCCCTGCAATTCAACATGGTTTCACCTCTTGAAAAATCTTTCGATTGGAACAATTTATCTTATAGTGTATGGCCAGCTTAAGTCAATGGTATGTAAAGTCTGGATCAGGTCCATTGTGCGTGATCCAGGTTTACAATATTGATGCCAATCCCCTTGCTTATACAGACATACTATAATGCATACAGATCCTACCATAAAACCTCTGCGCTGTTCTCACTTAAAAAGTGGATGGCGTATATATCTGGATAGTAGGGACAATGCAATCGCTCACTGTGCTACATACTTCCCTCCTCGCACATAGCATATGCACTTACTTCTTCCCATCCCATCTTGCTACATACTGTCGCCTATCTGAAATGGTATCAGGAGGACGGAGCTCTGTATCCAGAGGACCCAGATTCCTTTTGAGAATGCAGCATTTGCAAATGCGCTGCAACAAGAATTTGTTGTCCTTTAGCTAAAAAAAGTTTCCCTTTTCATAAGTTTGTAACCGGTTCATTATTATTATGTAAAATAATAGTAAATTTCATGTAAGCTGTGAATAAAGTACAAAACCACTCTTAAAGATGAAGATATTTAGTTTATTTAAAAAAATGTGTGTCTGGAAACAGTGCCAATATTTCACATTATCTGTGCCATTGTGTGTTCAGCATCTGCTGCTGGATATGGGAGACATGCAGGCTTTGTGATTTCCATTTTCTGGATAACAGCTGCTGTATATAATTGGAGGAGGGGCTCGCGTTTCCCTGTGTTAATGACTGAGCATGGGCAACACGTGCTGCCTGGTCTATTGCACAGACAGGATCACCCCTGGGGGATCAATCTTCCCCGTCTTCTTCTTACGCACACCCCATTAAACTTGGAAATGAAATTCGCCTTTCATAAAAGATAATTATCCCTGTGTCTGAGGTTTTTACAGACCTCATCTTGTGACTCCTAATTTGTGTCAATGTCCATAAAAAAAAGAATTATTAGAATTTCAGCAACAACAGATACTGGGGGAGAGATGTGTCACTTTTGATAAATAATCACATTTAAATCCCCCTCCAGTCATAAACACACCCACACATATAACCAAGGACAAAATATAGCCTGCCAGAGCTTATTACATTGTATTATGCTAAAAGAACTTTATGTTATTATGAGATGAAAATGATCCTTAATTCCACAAAGACCTGTTATGTATTTCACTATAAAGAATATCAGGTCACTTATGGGCACAATGAATGATATCCATAGGGTAGGAAAAGGCCTGCTTCTTCTTTACATCGCAAGCATTAAATTTCCAGGATGGAATCCATATTTCCGTGCTGGCACCTCTTTCCATGGCATGATTGGCTAGGGCAGGGTGTGGCAGGAATTATTAAGTGTGTGTGTGGGGGGGGGGGGAGTATGTGGAGTACAGTGAGTGTGTCCTTAACAATATCCAGGATTTATCATCATCCCCATTCCCCCAAGTGAACACTGTACGTTTTATGGTAGCCGCAGTGTAAGCATTCTAAATCCATTTCAATATCCTGAATAGTGGTTTAAACCTTCTACATTCACAATGAAGGACTTAATAAGGAAAGCAGTTGAAGGAAAATGCTTTCAGATCACCCCCTGCAGACCCATTGCATATGAAATAGCCTCAAGATACATGCTGCTCTAATCTACAAGGCTACTCACTTTCCATCTGTGGGGTTCACAGTGCAGAACAAATACATAGGACTGTGCCACATTACCAGGTTAAATCTGAATCCACTGGATCCAAAATTTCACCCTGGTACCAATTCCAAAATGTCACACTTCTGCATTTAAAGTATGGAGGTAAATGTAGGAGGACATGATTGTAAGATCATATAAAAGTCTAGATCCGCAGGTGGATCCGTTATTAGATCCCTGCTGCTGCTACACTCACAACACAGTGTCATTGTAATTCTCGATATAACTTATACTTACTAAATATAAGGATGTAGAATACAAGGCTCTTTGGAGGCCATGTAAAATAATGAATGGTCGGAAATCTGGATTACACTAAAGTATTAAACCAAGCTCTTACTGTACCTCCTACCTACCAATTTAATCCCTCCCATCCTGCCATCAGAAAGGTTTACAGCGTGAAGTCTGGATCCTCAGAGCACTCATGTGTGTGCATGCTTCCCAAAGAGTGGAGATTGGATCCACTCCATTTAAACTACTGAATATTCTCACCGTTGCTGAAATAGGTTGTGCTGTTAGTGATTGGAGCTAATGATGCCATTATTCCCGTATATTCAGACAAAAAACCTATAACCCTATATTTAATTAGATAATGGGTAGATAATGCTTCCAGCTACGGCAGCTTTTTTGAATTAAAAGGGGACTGGGAGCTGTAAGGGATTGTTTGCTACAAAGTTTGCTACAAAGTTACAGTGAAGGCTTGCAGTACAGCCAAGATAGAACCATCAATGTAAAGTAGCAAGATTTAAGGAAGAGACTAACACAAACTATAAACAATATATATAACAAATTGAATACAATGTACCAGGGCCTAAATTCACTAAGCGGAGAGTTTGCTGGTGAATTTGAAAGGTGGTGAAGTTGCCCATAGCAACCAATCAGATTCGAGCTCACATTCTCCAGTATGCAAAATGAAACTGAGAGCTTGAATCTGATTGGTTGCTATGGGCAACTTCACCACCTTTCAAATTCACCAGCAAACTCTCCGCTTAGTGAATTTAGGCCCAGGTCTTCAAACTGAGCTATCCACAGGATACTAGCTATTCAGAATAACCCTCAGCAGCCATAATATTATCTATTATTAGTACAGATTCCCAACAACATTATAGGGACAAAAGGGTTTATACTATAGGGTCGGATAAACGGTGGCCTGCTGTTTGTTTTTAATATTCTTATTTTTCTGTACTTTTCTATATTTAAAAATTTTTTTTTGCCATTTTAAAAGTTATTTAATAAACGTTATGTTTCATTTATTATTAATACTGTTTCAAATGCCCAGGAGTGCCCTCCTCAAAGCTTTTCTTTCCTTTCTCTTCTATTTTTGTTTATTTATCATATGTCATATGTTTCTGTCATATGATTTATCACATGTTCATTCATACTGTGTGTAAAGTTTCCACTACATGTAAGTGTGCCCTTGAATCTACTGTTAGAAAAAATAAATGAATAAATAAAAAAAATAAAAATTGGATATTTTGACTCAACTCTAATAATGACCAATTCATGCCTTTGAATATTTCTGTGTTCATGACATTAAAGCAGCTCAATTGAAGGTTAAATACAGGCTCTCTCTATATATAGATAGGGCAGTAAATGTGTCAGCCGATTACCCTGTCCAGTGATGGGCGCACACGCAGGCTTAGCAGGTGCTGAGATGTGGTTATGTTATCCTGAGGGAACAGTGCTGGTATTTTCCTGTCCATTTAAAGAGGGAGGTTGCAGATTTTCATGAGTTCTCTGTGCGAATGACCATGTCCTGACTGTGACAGCTGCGGAGAGAAGAAAAGAACAGGACACATATCAAATGTACAGTGGAAGGAGTCTAGAAAACTGTACTGCCCCACTTATTACAGGAACTGGCCACAGTATACATTAAATAGAAAGGGGAAGTAAAATTATTTTTTATAATGCTGTTAACCATAGTCTTTCTTCTGTTTCAGTGAAGTAAATTAATTAACTGAGAGATAGCTAATATGGGGTGGATCCTGACTTATTAACAGTAGCTGCAGTTTATGCATGCATGAGTATGTAAATCTCTGATGACATCAAGCCCCGCCCATTCACAGTAAAAGATCCATACAGATTTGACATAAATCACGCCCTCTGCCTGCCCAATCCCCATGCTGCCGATCTTTGGGAGAAACCAAAAGTCAGCAACTGTGCTATTGATCATAATATTACCAGGATCACTTGTGTTTAGCTTTATATATAAATATAAAATTAGGGCACTACCATGAAACATAATATTTCCTGGCACACCCAAGGGTGTGTAGCAGGTCATATTACTGGTGCCTCTGCTCTGGAGCTCACAGAATATTTTCTTTAGTAAAGAGGTAATGTTATAGATCCTTATGGGAAAATCTCATAGGAAGCATAGTGGGAGCCAGGCCAGGATAATAAGATAATTAGCCCCATCTCCTAACAATACACTGTGAGAGCTAGTTTATCAGCACTGGCCACTGGCAAATTTTTTAGCCTTTCGAAAATACCAGTTACATAGCCAGAACATTATCATCATTTATTACGAATCATTATATGGCCCATTTTCCCTAGATTCCCACGGGTACACACATTTTTTTTTTTTTAATGGATTGATGCTTATATTAAATGCAGTTGTTTAAAATTCTCTATCTACAACAAGGTTGCCAACATCCAGCAAGACTGATGAATTCCAGGCAGTTTTCCTGGTATCCACAAATCTCCCGGGACCTCGGTGGAAGTAGTGATTTCATGTAGTTCAGTGACTCAACCCCGATAGTTACTATGATCCTTGAAGACATCAATCCTCGCCCATTCGAAGCAAAAGATAGTCTTATGCCATCCAGGTTTACATAAATCATGCCCTCTGCCTAACCCCCATGTTGCCGACCTTTGGTTTCTTTGTACAAAGTATATGACTTTTTGCTTTTTAATGAGGGAGGTATCCTGTATTTTCACCTGATGAGTATGAAGGTTAATTTTAACCTAAAGGAGGTTAAGCTCCCTGGTTGTATGCAGACTCTGGTCCATGATGCTCGTCTAAAATGTGAAATGGTCCTATGGGACTACTGGTTATAAGGATATAAGGGGTATATATCTTGCAGCCTGAGAGCCTGATCCAGACTTCCTCCCATTAGGGCATTTATGTATATCACAGGCGTAAATCCCCTATTCTACTAGAATAGAATACAGTTCTGTTACTAATAATGGCAGTTCTTTTTTTCTAAAAGGATAGTTAAGGAACCTTTTAATGTGCATCCAACTGAACTGTGTGCCTTATGCTGCCCATGCACCTGAATCTTGCCGATTTACTGTACATTGCATGTGCATTTAGCACATGTGATGTATCATAGCGATACATCTCCCAGGTGGATGGCCAGCATTACTGTAGATTTTTCTTCCCCATCAATGTTATTCTGTCACAGTGGTTGTAAATCTGCTGTGAGATCGCACTTCACATGTTCAGAACCAGAACTTGTATGGATCTGGTTGCCTGCACTCGCACAGATTTAGCCTTGATGGGTGACCATACATATAGGGATAAACATACCTTATTAATTTCACTTTGTCTGATGGTAATATGGGGTAGGCCAAAATTCCTATATAGTATATAATGGCCCTCACAGTACTGTATTATACTACCTTCTCCCTCCACTTTCCATAGACACTGTACACATCACATCTGATGACCACCATTTGAAACACTTCCATAATGTAAGCCAGGAACAGGAGAAAAAGTAAAACGCAGCTGCTCTAAAAGATAATTTTACACTGGTCTGGATCCAGTCATATATTTCAGGAGATCCAGCAAATATTAATATTGAGAGTCTTTACCTTGTATGTACCTTTCAGATGTGTACATGCACATAGACATTTAAGCTGTTATTAAGCTGAAGGCTCCTGTGTCTGATGTAAGCCTGATATCTAGTTGTCATCTTCCTCCAGTAACTAAAGAGCTATCACAAGACATGTGAGTACACAGGGACTGACAGACAGGATAGTGTAAGCCATGGCTCCTAGACTTGCAAAGTCAAATATAGAAAGCACAAAGTGCACATAACTATATAGAAAATGTTATGCATAAAAGAGATTCATTAAATACTGTTTGTGCATTACGCTTGTAGGTGGTGATGGATTAACATTAAAAGCCGACTTGTACGTTCCTCATTAATTATAAAGGAAGCATATGATTAAGAAGTTGTGTGGGTTTAGCACCTCTGTGAAGTAATACCGCCTCATATACCCCATCTGTTTCTCTGTAAGTTTAGAATGACACAAGACAGGATGCTTTTCATACCACAGAGTCTGCATCTATATAGAGCTCATGGGCTCAGCCTGCCCAGCATCACCCAGTATGCTGGAGAAGGGGACATAGGGAGATGTTCAAGGACTCTGCATCCTTCACTACAGAGTGAAGGACACAATTGGATTTAAAAAACCAAATAGTCCACTTTAATAAAGGAAAAACTCAACGCATTCTTATTAATTACCCTAATTACCCTTTTCATTCCTGTTCAGTTCTCAGTTAATGTCAGAGATGAGTTAGGGCAAAGGTTTTACACTCAGGATGTCTGGAGAGAAAAATACAAACATGTCAGACAAAACAGAAGATAGTAGGGATCAACGCTCCGACGCTCAGGACAGGAGAAAGGCCCTTCTGGCTAAGGTAAGCAGCCCTATACTTGTTATGTCACAGCGACATTTGAAAACATTTTTAATTGAACATATATAGTATTTAGTGTACCTTATTATACTTGTTATTTGTTATTCTGTGTCTACAAAGCATAATTTTGAGACACAAATAATTCTAGCAGCCATTTGCTTTGAGTGGGGGAAAACGGATACTCATGAGGAGACATATATATATATATATATATATATATATATATATATATATATTTATCATTAATATATATATAATTAAAAATGATATGTGCAAAGGAGGCAACAGGGTACAAATGCTCCTTCCAGCAAGGACAATTATTTACAGTATAGAATGTAGGAATTGGGTGACATATGTGTTTTTGTAGGCGTATTTATTTATAACTCTAGCATATTTCCAATTATGAAGCTCTACAGCATAATGCAGCTTTAAATAGGGTGGACATATTTTATCTAAATCTCTGGATATTTCCACAGACTTCAGTCTTTTATTATTTGTATTATTTATATGTATTTTGTTTGGATCCATTCACTTAAACTGAACTTCCAAGACAGCATGCTAACCGTGTAGTCAAGCTCAGCTGCTGAGTGCCATGATCTACAGTACTGCAGTGTAGGAGCACATAGCCCACCTAAATATGATATACATACACATGAAAGTTTGAAAGTGCATTTAATGATAGAGTTATGATTCCTATCCTCTACTTGAAATTTACTACAGATAATACTACAATACTACAGAACAGTTTAAGCAGCTTGGGATAAATATAAGGGTATTCTGAGTGTCAAACAAAATAGTGAATAAATTTGGGTTGGTATAGATTAAATACACAATGGGGCAGACTGGATGGGCCATATGGCTCTTATCTGCCGTCACTTTCAATGTTTCTTCTATGTTTCTATGATATCAAAAACACACTTTGCTTATGCAGAAACTTATGTCATTATAGGTAATGCACTTTAACTTTACATAAACTTAAAGCCAAGAACATTGAAGTGACATTACACATTATATAACAGTTATAAATACTAAATACTGCATCATCCTTTGAAAGTATTGCTACTCTTCATTTAAATAGCCTACTCACATGTGATGACAGGGTATGGTAACTTTCATACATAGTAAGTAGGATACATACTAAAATAAAATAATGGAGATGGAAAGACAGGCTTGTTTTGTCGATACTTATAGTAAAGCAGAAACATAGAACACAGAAACAAACAGCACAGAGTAAATATAGATATATATAGGGATAGGGAGAGGGGGAGAGAATGCAAACAATGGGAAGAGAGAAAGGCAGAAATAGTATGGGCAAAGAATAAACACATATGACTTGAGAAGTAATGTACACATCTGCTGATCACCATTTGAAACACTTCCATAATGTAAGCCAGGATCAGGAGAAAAGGTAAAATGTGGCTGATTTGTGCTGCTTGTCGGTCTTAAAGACAATTTTACACTGGTCTGGATCCAGTCATATATTTCAGGCTTAGATCCAGCATATATGAAGATTGACAGTCTTTACTTTGTATGTACCTTTCAGATGAGTACATGAACAAAACAGAGATCAGAAAAACAAGTGGAGAATATGAGATAAATGGGATATTTATGTTAAGAACCATGGCAGCCATGTTGCTATTAATTTGAACCTACTCATGGCATATGCAGTGATGTTCACCATGGCGAGGTAAAAACTGATGGTCAAACAGTTACTTAGGGTGGGTACGCACTTAAAATTTTGAAAGATTTAAGTAATGATCTCCCAGTGTCTGATGTCCCTGTACACACTTTTCTTAGTTTCATGTTGATCGTCTACAAGGTATCACAGTTGCTGCAATAATATGCTGCAGTTACATACATGTCCACATGGTGGATCTGTATTGAATTATGAATGGGAATCAGTACTCTGAATAAGGCGCGTCAGTGCACAGTGAAGTTTTTCTGCAGACATTGTTGATCAGAAATATTAAGAGCTTTTCGAAGACCAAATCAAACAACCACAGAGATTCTGCGAATCGTACTATAATTTAAAGCGTCTTCTGCTGGATAATACTCTTGCAACTAGGTATTTACTTAAAGTCTACTTATATAAGAAGACTGCTATAGGAGAACATGACAAAAGCTGAAATTCTAGTTCAATGGGCATCACCGAGGTCTCTCTGACCCTTTGCCAATACAGCTTTGTAGATCAATTTTGTTAAAGGATGACATTCTCTGATCAGAAGTAGGTTAGAATAATCTCTAGGTTATAATTAAATGAATCTTGGTTTATGCAGAGACTTCTTTTGTAATCTTTCTTTTCATGTATGTACGTTGTAGAAGTCATTTATAAACCTCACGTTGCAGATCTCTCAATGACCATTTTATAGAACCTATAAATTGCTAAGGATGCTTTCTTTAAAGACCTTAAAAAGCATTTGTGTTGTATCCTTTATTACATTTGTTTCATTTTTCAACGAGTAACAAACAGTGGGTAGTGAAGACAGAGGAGAACGGGACAGTCTGCCAACTGTCTGGTTCAATAAGTTAATGACATTTGGGAGTTCTGTATCATTGACTTCTTTTCTGATCTGCTCATGTATGATGTCCATCAGCATACAAGCTGAAGAGGAAAATCACCATGGATCGCATGGAAATTGAGTCTCTCTGGGGATTTCTACAGGATCATTATTTGTGAAATCATTAATTTCTCCAGTGCTGTGACTTATGCTAAATGGAAAAATGGAGAGAGAGAGAGAGAGAGAGAGAGAAAATTCTAAGAAAACATCCATTACAAATACACCTTTACTTGAATAGAAATGTACTTATCGATGTACCACCTCTTATGTACAATATTCTCAAATATAATATGAATCTTTTCTTTCTACAGATAAAAATCTTAACCATTTCTGACTTAAGAAAGGAGTGGCAGCTACGATCTGAGGAACATGTCGAAAAGCAGAGGCTCAATCCGTTCAGTGATGATTTCGACCACCAGCACGCTATGGATGTTCGACTTCGTAAAGGGGATCATGGCTATGGAAGGCCAGAGGAAGGTAGCAAGACGGAACAAAGAGGGAAGAGAGCACTTCAGCACATTCACAAAGAGATCGAGGAGATGTGCCTGATCATAAGAGACATGGGAGTGAGATGCAAGGATGGGAAGATTAGAGTGAAATTTGGGAGATTGTTTGAGAGATATGTGAGAATCTCAGACAAGGTGGTGGGGATACTACTGAGGGCCAGAAAACATGGACGACTGGACTTTGAAGGAGAAATGCTGTGGCAGGGAGTCCATGATAATGTTATTATTACTCTTCTAGATTAATGTGAACAATCATATACATTAATGTGTATTTCATGTCATTGGCAGTACTGTATATACAAGACAAATTATAATTGTCCCGGACCCATAGTTTATGTTATGACCCATCTGAATCAGATGCATGGCGACTGGTGTGGTTCTTTGCTTCCGTTACCTGATTTGCGATAGATCACACACTACATATGAAACATGATGGCAATGGCCCCTCAGCAGTATTCAATGAGATAGCAATGTTCCAGAATCTGGAGGATATATACAGGATGTATACATTACAATGGCGGCAGACAGGTACCTTAACCTTCCACTAGCCCTTAAACGTATGTGTTTCATATGAGCAGGTATCCTTGAAAGATTACTGCTCATGATCTGAAGTCCCAATCAGTTGCACAATGCCCCACAATGCCCACAATGCTGTTTAGTTCACTACAAAATATAACCCAGAAACCTTTGCTATAATGGTATGCTGCTGTTATATACTATACAGAAATATGGATGGAAGTAGTTGCTCTGAAGATTGTGTGTCAGTACAGCTTGAAATTATCTCTAGACACTGAGATATCTCTTCAGTGTGTAACTTGCTTAAATCTCTCTTCCCACAGCCTAAATCTAATATTTCCCTTCTAGTAGCCTAACCTTAACACTCATTCATCCCAGAACCTAGCCATAAACTTACTTTTATAGTAGCCTAATTTTAACCTTCCATGTCCTACGGTATAACCCTAACTTTTCCATTTTAGTAACCTAACCCTAACCTAGTCGCTACTGGTAATGATTTCCTGAGTAATATTCCTAATCCAACTATTTTGGCACTGATACAGCTGCTATTAAGCTGTCAGCTGCATTGGCGTTAAAGAACAATGTATTATAGTGCAGAGTTGCCGACTCTCCCAGAATTTGCGAGTGACTGTCAAATTTATGCAAATATCCTTGGACCTGGTCTGAGGCAGAGATTTAATGTAAAACACTGCTTCAGTCCCAATTGTTACTACAAATAGGCGGTGCTTTATTACATCAAGCCCCACCCACCCATAGCAGTCAGCAGGGCTTCAGGTGTGATTTGCATACATCTCGCCCTCTGCCCCACCCCCATACTATCATCTTTATGGAATTTTTTGTTAGTGACAACTACATCCTCACAGGGTATACACACTGCAATATATGTATGCAAATACATAAACAATGTAACAGAGATGTATTGCAACAGGCTAGATAATGTAATGTCTTTGTGTCAGGTTAAAGTGTTTAAGAATATTGAATTATGTATTTTGTGTTATTTTTTTGTTATTTTATTGTTTTCAATTCTTTATACAAGTTGTATACTAGGAAAGAAATAAAACCATGACATTGTTGCTGGAAGTATGTTAACACAATATTTTTTCTTGAGTTTTGTCTAATATTCAAGTTATCCTTATATTTATGCCAAACATATTGACCTTGTTCTGTTTGTTTTATTTATCCTCTACAACCTCTAATGAGTGACTTATACTTTAAATCTAGACTCCTCTTTCTAGGCTATACTTCTAGACTACGCTTTCTATACTACTGTTTCTAGACTAAGCTTTCTAGGGTACCGTTTCTAGACTGCACTTTCTATGCTACTCTTTCTAGACTACTCTTCCTATGCTACTATTTCTAGGCTACTCTTTCTATACTACTCTTTCTAGGCTACTCTTCCTATGCTACTATTTCTAGGCTACTCTTTCTATGCTACTCTTTCTATGCTACTCTTTCTAGACTACTCTTTCTAGGCTACTCTTCTTATGCTACTCTTCCTATGCTACTCTTTCTAGACTACTCTTTCTAGACTACTCTTCCTATGCTACTCTTTCTAGACTACTCTTTCTATGCTACTCTTTCTAGACTACTCTTCCTATGCTACTCTTTCTAGACTACTCTTCCTATTCTACTATTTCTAGGTTACTCTTTCTATGCTACTCTTCCTATGCTACTATTTCTAGACTACTCTTTCTAGGCTACTCTTTCTATGCTACTCTT
>JABWIB010002369.1:33780-56103 GCA_016617825.1 Platyplectrum ornatum | reverse complement strand
GCTAGTCACTAGTGACTAGCCAATCAGCGGCGATCGGGGGGGCAGGATCATCGCGATCCTTCCCCCGAGACTTCCTGGAAGATGGCTGCCAACGGCAGCAGCCAGATCGTCCGTGACAGCCTGCCTCGAGGCAGGCTGTCAGTTTNNCTCCAGGGCGTACATGTACGCCCTGGAGCGCGAACTCCCCTCCTGCCAGGGCGTACATGTACGCCCTATAGCGGGAAGGGGTTAACTTACTCATGACTTCCTCAAGAGTGGGCCAAACCTTGTTGAACTGCAGGAAACAGTATTAGAGTTGAGAGATGATGTTTCCAGCACAAGTCTAATAACAGTGTAACTCCCTGCATGCCAACACTGACATTCATTTTACCCCCCCCCCCCCTGCAATTCAACATGGTTTTACCCGCTTGTGAGTAAATTAATTCTGAAGTCTGAATTTGGTCCATTGTTCCAGCACTGTGACCCATTACCAATTACATGTCAGTGTTTACTTTAGTCTCTTGAACAGCCTCAAAATATCAGTTAATTTAAGCCCCAAACAGCAGCAGCCGTCACAGTGTTACAATATCATGATGACACAACCATTGATGCTGAAGGCACAGAGTGAGGCTCTTATTGGATTTGCGCACAATTGATTCCTCCATATTGCTTTACAAAACAAATCATTAATTCAAATAATGGAAATTACCTTCCCATAGAGTTGCCCCACTTTACTCTCCAGTTCCCCTAATGCCGACGACCGGGAGAGCAGAGACTGGTACTTTTCCTCGAGGATGCTAAAGTTTTGTGCATGTTGAAATACTGTCCTGTAATTATAAACAAAACATTATTACTGGGGCGCATATCAGAGTCTACAATGCCCAGTACTGTGTAATGCAGATAAGGTACTACACCCAGGTGTCAAGGGCCTATATTTACTAAGCAGGGAGATTGAAAAGTGGGGATGTTGCCCATAGCAACCAATCAGATTCAAGCTCACATTCTCCAGTATGTAAAATGAAACTAAGAGCTTGAATCGGACTGGTTGCTATGGGCAACATCCCCACATTTCAGTCTTCATGCTTAGTAAATGTAGGCCCATGTCTTTGAATAAACGTATAATTTTTAGCTACTATCAAAGATAAAAGGTAACAGGCAGACTTCTAAATGTATCAGATATAAACAATATCCAACACCACATATAATAATATTAGCGTCCAATCAAAACATACCATAACAGAATATTATGGCCTAAATTCACTAAGCAGGGAGATTGAAAAGTGGGGATGTTGCCCATAGCAACCAATCAGATTCAAGCTCACATTCTCCAGTATGTAAAATGAAACCAAGAGCTTGAATCGGACTGGTTTGCTATGGGCAACATCCTCACTTTTCAATCTCCCTGTTTAGTGAATTAAGCCATAGTACTGTGTTATGTTTTCATTGGGCACTAATATTATTATATGTGGTGAAAGTTTTGCAATAAAACTGAAACGTTGGACTCATTGGGAGTAGTCTTCATTGGAGTGCCGCACACGTGGATACACACATATATATCATATGTTTATATATATATTTATTTACAATAGTATGTAAAATTCATGCTCTCTACTGATTAGATTTGGTCACTCATGGACCTAATATATATATATATATATATATATATATATATATATATATACATACACACATACTTGCACCTATTGAATATGTAAATACAATTAAGTTAAGGATTAACAATTTGTTGTATAAATTGTGCAGCAAAAATGATTAATTATAATAAAAATACTGATTAAAATCACATCATTAGACACGTACCATATTAAAGCTGCACAGACTGCCAGGCACAGGGAACACAGCACAGTCCTGATGTCTCCATACAGGGATCCGCTCCCATTAGCGGAGGACCGGGGCTGATCCTGGGCCCGCTGCCCTGAGGCTGTGCCACCCTGCCGATGAGCATCCTTCACCTCCCTGGTGGATGGGGCGGCAGCTTTCTTCCTCTGCTTCACTTCATGAGACATTGTGAGATGTCCCTCAGCTATCAATGACACACATCAAAGCACTTACTATGAAATAGGATCTGCTGGCCTGCCAACACATGAAGATCTAGAACATAATGCAGCCAATGGATCCTCTAAACACTGAAGCTTTCAAAAAGTTTCCATCCTGAAAAAGTTACAAAAAGTTGCAAAGTAAAGAAAAGTTTTAGCAAAGTTACTGGGAGCATGAAGCCTGAACAAGGGTTAAATCAAACTCTAGCCCAGTCCCACCCTCAGGACAAGCTCCCCCCTGTCTATGTGGCATCCACTCCACTGAACAGCTGGAATTGGGATTCTATGGTGGCCCTTGAGGCTCAAATGAGAAACTTTTAATTTAGAAGTTTAAAAGTTTCCAAAAGATTAACACTAGTAAATTGATTATGGTTTATACATGTGTATACAATTCATGTGTATACACCCCTATTGGGGTGTTCAGCTCATATTTAACATGTGCCTCATGTATAACACATCTGGACACCTTATTCTAGTTACTTTAGCCAGCGTACGTCTTACGTGCCCTTATCAAAGATGGCGGCCGAGTGCTCGCCCTGAGGTGGTTTCTGGCAGGGAGATGCGGAACGCTCGCTGAGGGTTGTCTGCAGTGGAGGGGGAAGCGTTTAGCAGCTGCACGCGTCACTTCCTCCCATGTGTTGATGCTGTGTGTGTGTCACAGACATGGATGTGTTAGCAAAGGAGTTTGGGAATCTCACCCAGGAACAGCTTATAGCCCCCATTGACACTGTGGAGGTGAGAGGCCATGGGACAAGAAGCCTGTCATATCTTATTATATTTATATGTGTATTATATTTATATTATATGCATATTATATTTATATGCTAGTTATTATGTTGTATGTATGTTATATTTATATGTTTATTATATTTATATTATAGGTATATTATATTGTATGTATATTTATATTATGTAATATTATATTATGTATATTATAGGTTATGTTCATTATGTTTATTTTTTATATAAGCCACCCTTTGCACATACATATATACACATACATACATGCTGATTTATTCCTAATGTATGTATTATACATATGTGTTGTGTTTTATACATCATGATTATAACACTAAACATGTTTTGAAAAAAGGACATAAAAGGACTGGATCCAGACTTAGGTACTTAAGAGCATAAAGTTACAAGTCGACAACACATTGTTGAATTGCAGGGGAGGTAATTNTCATTACTTGCAAGAAGTATTAGAGTTAAGAGATGATGTTTCCTAGCTCAAGTCTAATAAAAGTGGACCAGATTCATACTTTAGGCACCAACTTACTCAGGAGTGGGTAAAACCATGGTGAATTGCAGGGGGTGTAAAATGAATATGACCAGCGTTACTGTTACACTGTTATTACACTTGGGCTGGAAACATCATCTCTCACCTGTAATACTGATTGTAACTAATGACATTTACCTCCCCTGCAATTCAACATGGTTTAGCCCACTCTTGAGTAAGTTGTCAGTAAGTCAGTAGTACCTAAAGCCTGAATCAGCTCCAGTGTAACAGTAACGCTGGTCAGTATCTGTGTGCAAAATGCAAAATAAAGTATTTTCCCTGCATGCACACACTGACATTCATTCCCCCCCCCCCCTGCAATTCATCATGGTTTTACTTATTCATAACTTTACATTTGTTATGTTAAGAGTATGGATCTGATCCAGAAAAAATCGGAAGTGCTTAGTGTCAGGTGCATTACTTACAATGTGCATATCTGAGAAATATGTATTTTATATAAATGTTGACTATTATAAGGTAGACCATACACTACAGTGAGTTTGGATCATAGGTGGTCTAAGGTCCAGCTATTGGCACCACACGCTGCTTCCTGCTGGGAATCTTTCAGGTGCAGTTGAGTCCTTAACACCAAAATGATCCATCCCAACATCTTCAATGTATTTCAGTCTTTTTCTTACCCTGCATTGCTGTGATCATGACAATTCCTCACTAATAAACTACTGGCTTATATGAAATATAATATTTTTTTCTATTTTCCAGGAAAAATGGAAACTTCTTCCAGCTTTTTTAAAGGTAAATAAAGTATTTGTCATTTTCACTTAATGTATAGACACACACACACACACATATATAGTTTGAAGCAGGGCTCACAGTGGATATTTTTAAGTGGGTGCATGGAGCCCACCCCCTTCCAGACCTGCGATTTTGTGTTGAATGATTTGGGGGGGGGGGGGGGGAAGAAAAGGTGCTGGTATACTATACTGATATATACCCGTCCACTTTGAGCACTGGTTTAAACAAATAAATAAAGCTCATCAGTTCTGAACAATTAATATGATCCAGATTTCTGAAAAGGCTGTTATGATGGGTAAGAGACCCCGGCCTAAATTTACTAAGCAGGGAGATTAAAAAGTGGGAATGTTGCTCATAGCAGCCAATCAGATTTAAGCTCACATTCTCCAGTATGTAAAATGCAACTAAGAGCTTGAATCTGATTGGTTGCTATGGGCAACATCCTCACTTTCCAATCTCCCTGCTTAGTAAATTTAGGCCCCCAAATAGGTAAAGTGCAACTCTTGTTTTGAGTTGCCACAGCAGGGTGATCATTGGAATCGGGATGCACTTTCCGATCTGATAATCCCCTTCGATGGTACAGCTGAATGGCTGTATTACTATTTAGAAATCATTTCTCCCCCTAATATCCCTTTTTTGACTAGTCACTCTTGACACCCAGAAAATTCATTTATGCATTCAGCAGCCATACATAACCTACATGTTGCTTGTATTCAGAGTAATGCTGCCATTGCATTTAAAAGATTCACTGCTAAAAATTGTTCTACAGTACTGATTATTGCCTATTGAATGAAGCATTATTATTATTAATAAATGAAGCATTGGCTGCCTTAGATTTAATCTTGATTTTACTTTAAAAAGTAAAAGTTAATTTACGATCCTATTAGACTGTGCGGTTTTATTGCAAACCGTTCGACCACTTACAGACTACAATTTGCACTCTACAGCTACGACAACTGTCAGCTAATGTAAACCGTTCATCTGCTTTGTTTGCTTCTGATAGGTGAAGGGTCTTGTGAAGCAGCATATAGATTCATTCAATTACTTCATCAATGTGGAGGTAAGTACCGGCTCACCTGACACTGCTGAAGATGGTTCTTACTCTTGAGTAAGTTGTGAGTCAATAGAAGTCTGGTCCATTGACCTGATGATAATACCCGTTCAGATTACCACCAACTACCCTGGTATTTCATAAAATTTCCGTGTAGCATGCAATATCAGGGTAGTTGGTGGTAATCTGAACGCTATCAAAAAAATACCTGGTGGTTTTACCCTAGTAAGCTATTCGGGCAAAAAGAAGGGTCGTTTGCTGAAACTACCCGGGTAACAAAATAGCACCTACCCAGGTAGATAAATTCTAGCAACGTGATAGGCAATTGAAATCACATGGTGACACAAGCGAGATGGAAGGAAGCAAAAGTGACACACAAAACTGCTGCAGCTTTTGGCCCTCAGAGGGGAGGAAGAAATAATGAGGCAGATGACAGATATTTATCTTTTTCCAAATTAATTTTTCATCAATCAGCATAAACTTGGCCCATGTGCCATGCACTCACCTGGCTGTGCCCCTTTAATATGACATCCCTTTTCCAGTTAATCACATATCCTGTTCTCATGATTGTTCTGCTCTGCAGGGACACCAGTGGTAATCTGAACGGTGTCTACCAGGATAATTTAAAAAACCCGGGTTAATTCCTAGGTAAAAATCTTAAAGCTCTGAGCACAACCAACTACCAGGGTAACTTACCCTGGCAGTTCAAAGCTGGTAATCTGAACATGGTGTAATTGACCAGTTATTATTGCATTTTGCATTTGTCTCTCTTTACTGTAAATGTTTATGTACTAATAGATTATATATATATATATATATTTTTTTTTTAATCATAAAAAGTTTCTTTTGTTTGTCTCCAAATATGTTGATTTTATGCAACATTAATAAAAAGATTTTCTACAATCTTTAAGAAATTGGAAAGAAAATAATGTCCAAAGCCCCTTATCTTCTATATAGTTCCTCATTCTTAGACCAGCGCTACCATCTAGTGGTTGCATTGTTCTAACTCTCCCCAGTCCTGAAATTTTGTTTTTGAAACTTTTGATACTTTGTGGGCAGACGTTAGGAACACAAGTTGTTGTTGGTCATCCTTGTGACATTATTCCTTTCAATCGCCAGTACTGTGTGTGAGTTCCAAACCTACAGTATCACAGGGGTGGCATGTATGTATGTATGTATGTAGCAGACTGATATCAGTCATCATATGGTATAACTATCAATCCAGCAAACAAATAAATATGTGGGATTATTTTCTTATACCTATTTGGGTTATAATTTCATGATGAATTTCTAAAAATGGCTTCATGACTCCTTTTCATTCCTGACATCCTGTTATTTTGTTCTGACAGATTAAGAAAATAATGAAAGCAAATGAAAAGGTGACGAGTGACGCGGACCCCATGTGGTACTTGAAGTAAGCATTCATAGGTTAATAAATTCTCGCCCCATCCCCTAATTAATTATTTTATTCATTAATTAACTTATTAATTGGGAAAGATCAAAGGGAATAAAAATAATAAATATTTGAACCGTATGTTTCTGGCTGTGAATCATCAGATGTGCGCTTCTGGTTTATATAATAACACTTCTTTTGTTCTCACAGGTACCTTAATATCTATGTAGGCATTCCAGATGTAGAGGAAAGTTTCAATGTAACGCGACCAGTGTCTCCACATGAGGTGCGGGTATAGAAAGTCTTGTGGTATACAGCAAATGACGCCATATGGGCTGTGGTGCAGTATGTCACAGGGTTTTATAATCTTTTGTCCCGTTTTATCTTAGTGTCGCCTCCGAGATATGACCTATTCCGCTCCTATCACCGTGGACATTGAATACACAAGAGGCAGCCAAAGAATTATCCGCAATGCTTTACCCATTGGCAGGTAACGCATAATGACTTTAACTTGTATGTGAATGTGGTTATTTTCTGAAGTACTTTCTATTATCCTTTTATTGTTTCTTAAGTCTAAGTTAATTGGCCAGCACTTCAATCAGATTGGCGCTGATTGAATCTAGACTCTGATTGGTTGCTTTGGGCAGTGTCCACACTGCTCCAATCTCACAGTTTAGGCTTTCTCCCCACAGCCTCTCAAGCAAAGGTTATACAAGGTGGAAATAGCTGGTGTAATCTTACTGGCTTGTATATAGTTTATAAGCAGTATCCCTGATAAATTTGTAAGATTGTAAAAAAAAAATGTATCATTAATTATTCATTAACAGATTTTTATATAGTGCTTATGTAGCGCTTTACAATTTTAACCATCAATAAGACATGACTGGGTGGGGAAGAGGGCCCTGCACTAAAGCTTACACTGTATAGGAGATTGGGAATTGATACATTGGGTTACGTGCTATATATTATACAATGGAGCAGCCAGGTTGTATGGTAAAAGTGCTCAGTGCTCTGTATGATCCAGTCACACAGCAGTGTTACTACCAGGACCGAGGAGAGACCCAGTCACACAGCGTTGTTACTACTAGGACTGAGGGTCATTTTAGTATGAAGAAAGTGTACAAGTTTATGTTGTTTTGATATTAAAAGGTGACTGAGAAGTAGATTAGATTAGAAGTAGTGTAGAACATGTTAAGTAGGTTGAGGAACTTGGNAAACATGTCGGAACAGATGAGTTTTAAGGGAGCTCTTAAGTTTGGAGAGTGGAGGATAGTCTTGTCTTACCAGGCGAGTAAGGTTAATGTAAACAGTAAAAGTTTCTGTAATCATGTGATAACTATAGTCGTAGAGCATCCTGTGATGTTACTTCTGCCTCTAGTGCTTAACAAATCATGTCTTTCATGTCACCTCACAGAATGCCCATCATGCTTCGAAGTTCCAATTGTGTCCTGATGGGAAAGACTCCGGCTGAGTTTGCCAAGTTAAATGAATGCCCATTGGATCCAGGTGAGTGACAGACCTGTATATCTGTGGGATGGACCATACCATTGTCCTGTATCATACGTTGGGCTGTTGCACCTCCTCAAACGCTTAACATGAAAACATGTTGTTTGTGTTTGGTTCTCCACAGGTGGATATTTTATTGTCAAAGGAGTAGAGAAAGTCATCCTCATTCAAGAGCAGCTGTCCAAAAACAGGATTATTGTGGAACAAGACAGAAAGGGGGCTGTTGGTGCCTCAGTCACAAGGTATTGTGGGATTAAAAATCCTTAGTTGCTCATTGGGTCATTTTATTAGAGCAATAACCTATTTATTTTATTTTAAAGGACTATGGTTTATTTTTTTTATTTCATTACTTATTTTTAATCAAGTAGTATTTATTGCTTCAGACATTCACAATAGTGGCAGAGTTTCTGGCTCTCGGCACCATCGTTATTATGATCATTATTGTTTGTAACACTATTTATAAGGCACCTTACAATAGGGAATACAGTGCGAGACGACATTACATAGTAAGAGTACACCTGCAAAGCAGGATAAGAGCAGCGTAAAAATAAGTACAGATAAAAATGAAGTAAAAAGCAATGAAATTGAAGAAGGAAAGTAAATAAGTTGTAGAAAGGAGATACTGTAGTTTCAGGAGAAATAGAAGGTAGAGATGAGGGCCGGGTAGAGGGAGTTACTACAGTAACTGTAGGAGCTGGTCAGTATCTGTGTGCAAAATGCAAAGTATTCTCCCTGCAAGCAAACACTGACATTTATTTTACCCCCCATGCAATTCAACATGGTTTTACCTCTTGAGTAAGTCAATAGAGCTGAATATGGTCCAGTGTCTGGCCATTATTATTGTATCTAGGGGCCATCTGGCTTCTAAATCCTGCTTTCACAGTAAAGATACATAGCTCTATGAGATTGCATTCTCTCTCCAACCACCAGGGGTCCCCAGAGCCAGTGCATTCATTTCATGGGACAAATAATTCTCAATGCTCTTTGCATTATTTTTTATAATGTTTGTTACGATTTGTACAATAAAATTTGGAAGAAAAGTTTTTATCCTCTTTAAATACATTCTAAAGTTCAGTCCCTTTAAATGAATGTGACTGCAGGAAACGGTGGATATGGAAGAGATCTGTTATTTTAGCATAACTTCAATATATTCAATAATCATTCTGTCCATGGGGACAGGGGATTGATGGGCATCTTAATAATACATTTTGGCCCCAGAGTCTTGTAGATCTGTTCCTCTGCATACACAGAATGTAATCTTCTTCTGTCTGTATCATTGGAAATCTATAACTGGAGAAATAACCCTGAATTTCCCTGGTGCAAAACAACCTGTCTGGAGACGGAGGAATGTTCTGCATCTCCAGTGCTGGTATTTCAGTATTGATTGATGGGTTGGACACTGTAAATAACAGAACTTTGATTTAGAGTTTTCTTTATTGAGCAGAAATGTATAGTAGGATGGGGATTTCTTTTTTTACGTAATATTATTACTGTGTGGGATGAATCTATTCATATTCATCTAGTTATAAAACGACAAGTTCTCTATGAACTTGTATTGTTTTCTCTTATAGTTGATGGTAATGTCCAGCTTGTTTGGACAGTTGTATTAATCATTAGGGGGCCTATTCAATCTCTAAGGCGAAAACGCGATCTTTCTCTACCGTAAGAGACGGGAAAAAGCACACATCGCGCTGGTGGGAACCTAAATATAAATATCAATAATACAGCTGACAACATTGCTTATTGGTGGTCAATGGCCGAGCGAGCGTGATGTTCTCCAGTCCAGTGTTTTGTTATCCTGCATAGAGACTTGCTATTAGTGTGTGTGTTTGTAGTCCTGTTTGTGATCACACATTGTCTAATATTGAGTATAATGTCTGATAATTGTCCTCTGTCTTGTACAGTTCCACCCACGAGAAGAAGAGCAGAACAAACCTTGTGATGAAACAGGGCAGGTTCTATCTGAAGCACAACACATTGTCCGAGGATATCCCTATCGCCATCATATTCAAGGTCAGTGCAGTATGACCTGACATCGTATCTGCAGATCCCCTTCCCAGGGGTCCATCTCTAATGCTGTGTACACATCAGAAAGATGACCGCTGCAGGCATAGTCTGATCAGTGTGTACTCTCCAGAGATGCTGCTGCAGAGTACACACTAATTTTCATGATGTCTGATGTCTGCAGAAAAACTTCCCATTCATAATTCAGTAGAGAGCCACCTGGTGGACGGGTATGCAATTGCAGCATTTTACTGCAGCAGAGGCTTCTGGGATTGTTTGTAGACAACAATATACAGCTGCTGAAGATGGATTGAGAGAGGAGAGATGTCTTTAAACAAATAGCGGAAGCTGTGGTGTCTGCCGAGACTTTTATGAATGTGGTCATTGTGTGTTATCATATACCACATCCAGGAATATAATGATACGTTTGAACGAATTGTTTTTTTAATCTTTTGTTATTAAGTAGACTGTCAGGTTAATCTGATATATTACCATATTATTATTGATCAGTTGTTTGGAATGGGGATGTGTGGTCATGAAAGCTGGGTCGTTAAATGGTGAGAGACATTGATTATAAACTGGTATATATAGGTGTTACACAGGATATCTAGCTCCCCACAATAACCCTGTGGGCTTCAGCAGTGCCAGCAGTTGGTCTCTAGTGCCACCATGTGGTCAGATGCTGATATTGCGTAAATTAAGAATGTCTGGTACCCCACAGGTTTCCTATGCATTATCGACACCACACTATGTGGTTTGCAATGTTTATGTAAACAGCCTAATCCACAAGTCCTTTTTATTCTAGTTTCTAATCCAAAAAAATATAATAATCTTGAGATACCAAAGAATTCAGACTTCAATTTATATTAGAGGCTAATGCACAGGAGTAAAGATGGGTACACATGACAACTCTTTCATGTGCTCCAATAAAATAGCGTGTGTTTGGTACAATATAGTGTTAGTGTGTATGCTGATAATACTACATGCTTCATCTACTCATCTTCATTGGATCTTTTTAACTCCTTATTTGTATTAATTAGACCAATGGTTCTGATCCAACCCCAATATTTCCTTATCACCATTTCTTTAATTCCTTTCATTACTGATGGGGATAAAAGCAGGACTATTTATATAAATCTCTGTCAATGTTAATTAAAATAAGCCCTACCCCGAAAATAAGCCCTATGGTGTTTTTTTGGACAAAAAAAAATAAGACTGTATCTTATTATCGGGGGAACACGGTATTATTGCTCATGCTTAAAATATAAATTCTTCTGAGTTTTATAACTACACATAACTTAGTCCAGTAGAACAGCCCAATAGTTCATTGCAGCCAGTAAACTTTATGTAATATTGTCTCTAGGTATGCAATGTTTACATAGTTATGTCCCACTCACAGCCTAGTCCATATTGTACAATTCAAATGCTTCTTCCCCATGGGCATCAGGCCCAGTACCTTACTCATGTATATGTCCTAAGTCTGGGCAAGCACAGATGATTACTGTATTACGCATGTGGAGATTGGTCAGGTCTATTTGGTGTAAAGGATCGTCCTCTCCACTGATCTGCACAATGTAAGTTTGCTCCCTCCTGCTTGTCACATTGGTTTCTGTGCTCCCAAATTAGGATCAGTTGAATGTCGACCATATAGGCCAATGGTTCTCAACCTTTTTTGTAATTGTGTCTTAAAGTGACAGCACAGGAGGGAGTGAAGTTACATTAGATGGCTAATTGATGTGATCGGGATTCGGCTATGTGGACTGATGGAAGTACAATTCATCAAGGGTCATATTTACTAAGCAGGGAATTTTCTGGGGAATTGAAAAGTGGGGAAGTTGCCCATAGCAACCAATCAGATTCGAGCTCTCAGTTTCATTTTACATACTGGAGAATGTAAGCTCAAATCTGATTGGTTGCTATGGGCAACTTCCCCACTTTTCAATTCCCCTGCAAATTCCCTGCTTAGTAAATATACCCCCAAGTCTACTGAGAGAATACCCTATAAACTCGAGTATAAGCCGAGGGGGGCTCTTTCAGCACAATATGTGTTGAAAAACTTGGCTTATACGGTATGTACTTTGCACCATTAGCACTCCTTCTTCAGTGTGACCCTCAGATATGATGTGTTATGATTGGGAGTCTCCAGTAATACTAAGGATATGGATTCATACTCCCAAGTTTTGAGAAAGTTTAAGTACTCTAAGTGGAACATCTTACAGTGCTGAGGAGGTTAATGTAAAACAGGGACTCCCCATATAACATGACCCCTCGCCTTAAGACATTCGCTTAAGTCAGCCAAGCGCGTTGGCGTCTTGCCGCGTTTTATACCTGTGTACCACCGTGCATTCGAAAGAAATGTGTGTAAAACAAGGTGTCACGAGACATCTGCCCAGAAATCTAGCAGCTCGGAGCGTCTTTACAGTGTGATCACGTTCTTCCAACAACCGGCAAATTCCCAAATAAATTGAGTAAAGATGTCATCCAGATTCCTGGGGGTTACAGAAAGCCGTTCCTTTTATTACCCAACCCGTGTTGTGTGTGCCATCGCATTCAACCTCCAGCACTGAAATCCACATCCAATGGCTTTAATAAAGGCTCTTTCAGGTCGGCCTATTGTCCAATGCTCTTTGCCAGATGGCTTGGGTATTACACGCAGGTCTTATCACTGCCTGGAAGTAATTCTGTCCAAGTGGCTGAGTTAGCACTGGCGAGTGATGGCTGCGCACGCTCTAAGCTGACGATATGTGCCATTTTTTTTTTGTGTGTTCTGTAGGCCATGGGTGTCGAGAGTGACCAAGAGATCGTCCAAATGATTGGCACGGAGGAGCACGTGATGGCGGCCTTTGGCCCGAGCTTGGAAGAGTGTCAGAAAGCCCAAATCTTCACCCAGATGCAGGTGTGTGTGTATATGTATATATGTGTGTGTATATATATATATATATATATATATATATATATATATATATATTTCTAATTATATATATATTTATTATTTTATATATTTTTTTTTACTTTTATTATTTTATTATATATTATTTATTATTATGTATTATATATTATGATTGTTGTTATCTATTAGTATTAATTATTGTGTATTAATATGAATTATTGTCTTATTGTTTTATTTTTTATTTAGTTTTTTGTTTGTTTTGCACTTTCTTTTGTTATTGTTAAACATTTTTAGGAATTCCTCGTTCTTTTATAAAATACCCAGCACAATGAATACATACAAGTTTTCTCTCCCCCCCCCCCCCTTCATTCTGTAGATACGCTGTCTGTAACACAAAACATAACTCTAAGCTCAGAGAAGCTCAATTACAATGCTTTCATGCTGCGCTTAACACAAAATAAAGATTTTATGGTACGGATTTCTTTCTTCTTTTGAAGCGGCCCGGCTAATTGACTGAAACCTGAACGGTACAGGTGGTTCCAGTTACTGTAAGAAACCAAACCTCCCCCCCCCCTCGTAATGCTTTCTATCAGCACTGTACAGGAATGGGGCAACAGAAGTCATTCACTAACTTGTGCTGGTTATGGAAACTCCACTGTGTAACACACACACACACACCATGTGTATGTGTAATACAGGATATGACACTTACCAGCTGCAGGATCCTTTTAGGAGCCAGCCTTTTAGGGTAACTAAATGATGGGTTTGGACTGGTAAATGGTCACGCATGGCGTACTTTCCTGGATCCTTGTATAACTGCTGCATTGTAAGTGAGCACAGGACAGGGCAGACCCCAGTCTTATATAGAGTGCTCCCTGTTGCACTTTGGATCAGATCCAGACGTAAAAGTGCTGTTTTTCGTATGATGACCCCATTTTAAACCCTTTGGACCCTATCTGCTCCGATTTCAGGATCCAGTTCCATATTTAATAATTCAGGACCAGATCCAAACTTATGAGTGTAAAGTTACACCTAGTTAAAACCCAGGCTGAGGTTGTATATAATAACTGAACCCCTTATCTAAATGCATTCTGTTGCTTCCACAGGCGTTAAAATATATTGGAAATAAAGTGAGAAGACAGAGGATGTGGGGTGGAGGGCCTAAGAAGTCCAGAGTGGATGAGGCCCGGGAGCTGCTGGCATCCACCATCCTGACCCACGTGCCGGTAAGCAGCAGCGCTGGGTTCTGCGGGTCTCTCGTATTGTGTGATCTCTGTCACGGGGTGATAGGCTCTAGGCCAGGCTTTCCCGACTTTCTGATCTGCCCGAGTCGTGTACCAAGAGCCAGTGGTATAGAGGGAGCAGGAGACGAGCCTGGGGGGGTGTTAGAACTGCAGATCAGAAGACAGGCCAGCTGCAAGTAGTGATACTGAGGAGGGGAACGAGGAATAAGACTGCAGCTGGAAATCTTCACTTTCTTATGTCAAATCAGATACATTTATTTATTTTTTCATCCATATACATAATGTGAATAATAAATATTACCCTGTACTCCAGAAATAATTCACATTTTTCTTAATACTTTGGTCACTTGTTTGAAGGTTATGGATATGTTACTTGGCTGTACATGCTTCCTATGTATAGGAAAAGCGTTGTATATAAAAATATATACTGTATTTGCTGGCGTATAAGACTACTTTTCAGCTCCGAAAAACATGCCTCCAAGTGGGGGGGTCGTCTTATACGCCGGGTATCTTTCTCTAAGGTATAAAACATCCAATGCTCCATAGATAACCACTAGCTGTATACATGGTCCTATGGTGGTTATCTATAGAGCATTAGATGTTTATTACCACAGAGATACCCTGTAACCCCATAGTGCAGTGAGAGAATGAACTCTCAGACACATCTTCCCCCCCTCCTCTCCAGGAGACATCAGCAAAATGTCAGTGCAGCAGGGGATCATACAGCAAGGGATCATACAGCAGGGGATCATACAGCAGGGGATCATACAGCAGGGGATCATACAGCAGGGGATCATAACAAACTTAATATTTTGAGTGAAATGTTGGGGGAGTCGTCTTATACGCCCAGTCATCTTATATGCCGGCAAATACGGTATTTGTAAACTGCGCAGCACTGTGTGAATTGCATAACCCACACAATTTCCGTAGTTTAAACGGGCGTGTGTAGTCGAGGTACGTGTGAGGGGGGGGATGTCATTAGTACAGTAAGGGATGACTTCAGTTCCTTACATGCAGCACTGACTCGGCATTGTGTGTCTCATCATTTGAATGGGTCAATACAAATATACTGTATATGCTCGAGTATAAGCCTAGTTTTTCAGCACCTTTTTTTTGTGGTCAAAGTGCCTCCTCGGCTTATACTCGAGTCATTGTCCTGTATGATGTCAAAAAGTTATCCTAGTCTTTTTAGTATCCATTCTGTGTTTATTGGAGAAAGTCGTACAAATGAAACAGGTATTATAGGTGATCAACAACACACCCTAGTCTTTTTAGGTGAAATTAGGCCCCTTGGCTTATATTCAGGTCAGCTTATACTCGAGTATATACGATAATGTGTTTTTCAAAAACCAAATTTTTATTTGCTTTGTTCCAAAAGGTGAAAGAGTTTCACTTCAGAGCGAAATGTATTTACACTGCAGTGATGGTCCGGAGGGTGATCCTGGCTCAGGGGGAAAATAAAGTGGACGACAGAGACTATTATGGAAACAAGAGATTGGAACTTGCCGGACAGGTTGGCTTTTTATTTTTTTACTATTTCACTTTATTTTGTCATCATGTAAATTAAATCTGTTCATAACGTCTTAGGAAGATATAGTTCAATAGATAGCGGGGCAGGATGGAGTGTCGTGTGCAGCTGAGAGGTAGGTGTTGTAAATTGTACCCTAAAGGATTGGCTAATACCTTGTACCTAAGGAATGGTGCGTAGCTTTTCTAAATAGCAGGTATCATAACCCCCTTCTTTATCCAGGTCAGTGGAGGAGTCTGGTTCCCATGGAAAACACCACAGCCGCTGCAGACAGAACTGTGTTTTGGTCACTGTATTCACTGGGTTTTGGTGGTGATCTGAACGCCACAGTTTGCATAACCCGAGTCTTTTTTTTACCTGGCTCTCAGGAGGATTATTCCTTGGTCCGACTAATACACATTCACATTATCAGCCTTTGAAAAAGCCGCGGTTACATCCGGGATGTAGAGCCGGCGAAATTGGCGTTCCAGTGAGTAAGGGACCGATCACTTTAGTAAAGCCGGTAAAAAGCTGTGTCTCCACTTTTCACACTGAAGCTTATTGTTAACAGTAAAAATCATTACTGTACAGAACAATAAAAGTGAAACACATGTCGTCAAATACACTGGGACTGGAAAGCTGGCTTGTTTGCGTTCATATGACTAAAAAGCCGGATAAGACCCTGCTAAACCCCCTCTTTTTAGCCGCCTCTGAACACAGGCTTTCAGTATCCTTTTATAACATGGACCATTCAGACTGACCGATTTGAGGTACTGGGGAAGGGGGTATTGGTCTGAANGTGCAGACCTGGGTTTTTGTATTCTTTTTAAAGGAAAAGAAAACCTCCTTCAAATTCCCGGGTCTGTGGAGACATCTGAANGGCTCCATGAGACCGTTTCATCCGGCAAACACGCAACTTTTCAAGGTGGTAATCTGAACACAGTGTAACACACTCCCTCGTACAGTTGTGCATACACTGGTGTCAGATAAACTACACAATGCAACAATAACAGTAGTTCTGATTACTTGGTTGANTCCCACAGATCCAAGAAGAGCTGTTCTCTGATCTTATTTGCGTGCACATATGTTGCAGAATAGTTCGCTACATCAAATTTATCCGNTTCTTGCGCAGTGTAAGGCTTAAAAATGTCCCTTCTCTTTGTGTTATAATACTTAATAAATATGNTGCTCTCTTCCTGTAGATAAGTCTTCATTCCGTGTGCATAGTTAAAGTCGACTTTTGGTTCCAGAATGTTCTCTGCCAGCAAAATGCATCTTTGTGCGTCTCGGAGACACACAAAAGGAAAATGGAATTTGTAACAATAGGTTCAGATCCCTGGAAAAGTCTGTTCTGTCCACAATGCCGACGTAAATTTTTATTGTGCATAAAGAGAGACGGAGGAAAATAAACGGATGAGATTTCGCTGCTAATTTCACACCCCATGGGAAAGAGAGGCGCTTGGAACGAGCTCCAGCTTTAGATAACAGATGTGGATTCATGAGCCAAACATGTTTGTATTTATTTCTTATTTTAACCCAGCGATTTGGTCTTTTGTCACCAGAGGATTGGTGGGGGTAGGCCCCTAGCCAGCGGAGGTGTTAGCGAAACCTACCGATGGGANACTTAATCTTTTCACCTAGCGCCCCCCCCCACCCCTTTCCCTTTCTAGGGCGTTTATTATTTGTGAAGCATCACCCGCTCTCTTTTGTCTTGCTGTGGGTTTTTTTTCGTGTCTAATGCAGCTCGCTTTGTGAGGCAGAGATACGGAGCAGGCCCAGAAATCCAGCACCTTCCACGGCGAGNGATTTCTACCTTGTGACAAAAGAATCCCGCATTGACTTCAGAGATTGTCTAATCCCAGCCGTCCTGATAATGTAATTAAGGCTGCCTCATGTCTTTAATTTTGCAACGGGTTTGTGTGAAAAGGAGAATTTGGCACTCGGAAAGCTTTTGCGCTAAATAGCAATCTCAAGGCTCCTAATTAGAATTCTTTGACATTAAGCTAATTTGTGAAACTGTTGCGGCAGCTTATTCTTACATTAATTTTTTTTTTTTTCCCCGTGCCTGCCTCCCACTTCAGTTANTGCGGCAGACTGAAGTCTCTGACTAAAGCGAAGGGGGGAACAGGCTGGCTGTTAACNCTTGCAACCCCCATGAGGGCAGCAAGCTGATCGTTCAAGAGACCCTTTTTTGGTGGGAGGGGGGTTCATTCAGATACTTTTTATCCAAAATTTGGCAAATTTCGAACACAGAGGAAAATTGTCCACAAAAAACAATAAAATAACGAAGCGAAACAATGAAGCAGCCACAAGACGAGCACAATCTCACATCACAGACAACAAATTAGTAGTAGAAGAAGAAGTCTAAAACGTCAAGATCCAGTAGTCGTGGAACATAATGCGCGTGAGAGAAGAGAATATAACAAGTAAGGCTTGCACAAGGCATGGGCCACGGTAAAATGTGTAGTCGATGTGTAATCCTGACAACCACAACTAGTCAAGACCTGTCTCTCATTAACCAGACAGGAACTGACCAACCCAAATCATACCCCGTCTTGGGTGTTATGACAGTAATATCTCAGTTTGAGTAGACAAGAATAGTTAGGGGGCCTCGTAAAAAAGTATCTATCTTAATGCCTCATCTAAAGCCTCTAACACCTCTGATGGATGGTTCTTCTACTGCCTAAAAATGATTGTTGGAATATATATATATATATATATATATATATATATATATATATATATATGTATGTATGTATGTATGTATGTATGTATGTATGTCTTGCTTCTGGGCTTCTTGATCTACAGAAGTGAAAGGATCTAAGATTTCCATATCGGTAAGTTGGAAAACATAGAAACTTCGAGAGTCGTGTTAGTTTTCATTAGAATTTTCATAGCTACTAGGACCTTGCGCTGATATATAAAGAAATGACTGCCTGATCACCCTGGATGAGTATTTTTTTTTATATCTGTTTGTGAAGTTTGATTTAGTTTATTAATATGCCACATTTATTTATGGTTGACAATGGATGATGCATTTTTGGCTACCCAATTTTCCGATGGCTTAGAAATTGCAGCAAACTGTACACACTGCACTCATTGAGGTGAACTTGCAATTGTTCTGTGCCATGGGTTATCGAGCTAATGCCATTCTAGGCCGTTGGCATGCCAATAAGATCAGTCTGGCACACGCACTATACAGTTATATACTTTATTGTGTGTACCTAATCTAACTGCTTTATATTCTCTCTCTATATATATCTATCTATCTATATCTAGCTATACAGGTTCTGTGGATCTGTGCAATCGTTATTTGTTTACTTTCCTGCAGAAAAGATCATTGCGGGTTTTGTTACGATGATGGTGGGTTTTGTATTACAGCTGCTGTCGCTTCTATTTGAAGACTTGTTTAAAAAGTTTAACTCTGAGATGAAGAAGATCGCCGACCAGGTCATCCCAAAACAAAGGGCGGCTCAGTTTGATGTGGTGAAACACATGCGCCAAGACCAAATCACCAATGGCATGGTGAATGCCATATCTACGGTAAGGGCTTTTCTTTTTTTTATTTTCTTTAGCAAAAGTTTGAATCTATAAATTGATTGGGACTGATAGGAATAATGGTTGTGTGTCCCATAGATATTTTTTTGGGTTGTGTCTAACAGCATTGAGGTTGTGTGTTTGATTCCTGAAACAATAATAATTGTAATTTGTTTAAATTATTTTCTATTTCTGTCTCTATAGGGGAATTGGTCATTGAAAAGATTTAAAATGGACCGACAAGGGGTGACGCAGGTGCTGTCTCGACTGTCTTATATATCCGCCTTAGGCATGATGACGAGAATATCGTCTCAGTTTGAGAAGACGAGAAAAGTTAGTGGACCGCGATCTCTGCAGCCTTCTCAGTGGGGTATGCTGTGTCCTTCCGACACCCCTGAAGGAGAGGTGAGGCCTTGTATTTCCCTAACCATATCATACACAAGATACCTTTTTGTAAAGCTTCCTATTAATCATGATAAAAATGTTTATGAAGCGAGTAGCCTTTTAATTTTCTGAGACTCCATCGAGTCTCGCAACATTCGTGGCCTTCGTATTAATGTCTTAGTATGAGAATGAATTCCTATTACTTGGAATGTAATTAGAAGAACGGAAGGATTTTATAGGTTGCCACTGGTATGTTTATTCAATTGATAAGAGGTGTACATATATATTCAATAATAATAAAGCAAGTGGTCTTCATTGTGGCTATGGGTTAACTTGTGTGCAAATAGTTTTCACAGTTGTGTGCAAAAATTGGTGTCACAAAATTTTTTTTCTCCACATTTTAAGATAAATAGGTTCAGGATTGTAAATCCTCATGTACCATATTACGGCAATTAAACAAAAAAATGTTTTACCGTTGAACTGTTATAAGCACATATTCCCTTCCAGTAAACATGCCATTGAACTGGCAGCATTAGGGCACTGGCACATTGACGAAACTTAACACAACTTATTTAATGATACTGATATGAGAGTTTATTACATAATCATTTCTTCTGTAGAGAGATTTTAAAACCTAATTCTTTTATATTGTGATTCAGATTCAGGCTTTTTGCAGATCCCAGGGACGGCGATGGGCACCATGCTCGCCTACATATGGGCACTTTTGAAAAGTACTGTGTATGGTGTAGACCATATGGGGCTTGGTGCACTATTATTGTTACATTGATCTGTGGAATGTTTTTTTCTTTTGAATGCTTGTTGATTCAGCTGCTTGACATTTAATTACTTAATCATCTATTACGTAGTGATGAGGATGAGGGTATTTAATGTACTACAGGGGTCCTTGTCTCAGGCTCACCAAGGCAATGCCACTGGAGACGTATTGGGGGAGCTGAGGTTTTACAAGGGTTAAGTAGGATGCCTTTCCGCTCTTACCTGTTTTGTCTTCTGTTATTAGGCTTGTGGTCTGGTGAAGAATCTGGCTCTAATGACGCATATAACTACTGACATGGAAGATGGGCCCATAGTAAAATTAGCCAGTAACCTTGGAGTTGAAGATGTCAATCTCCTATGTGGTGAAGAACTGGCATATCCAAACGTCTTCCTGGTCTTTCTTAACGGTAACTTGCCAATTGTACTACAAGATTGGGATATTATTATAACCTGTAAGAATCTGCTCAAACTGGGGAAACATTGCATTTACTATTAGGGAAACAATAATTTTGTTGTTCATTGGGAGACCATGATTGATGTCTTCTCTAAAGCTCTCCTCACACTATGCCAGGGATGGCCACCCTGCTGGGACTTTCACAAGAGCCCTAGGGATGGCAAGGCCTGTACTGTGCCACGTGTTAGACACACACTGCCCACTAATCTGAACTATTTTCTGAACTAGGGTTATTTAGAATTATGAGTCGTCTAATCATTGATACATCGTTTACATTGCTGACGCGCTGATGGGCCACATACAATCCAGTGTCTGATGACTCCGTTCACACTGCTCCACAAAAGCCAGGGTTTGGCATTCACCCTGTGTTTGGCCCAGGATTCCTGGTCTCTGTTTGCAGAGGCCTCATTCACACTTAACCTTGACCCGGCTCTCCAGGATTAACTCTGCAATAGCCTGGGCGCAGTGTGAACAGGGAATGANTTGGTCAGGTTTTGGCCAATGGCTCCATGCCATACTCTGTCCTCTATAATTATGTGGCCACATTAATACACAAATGCTGATTTGTTTGTTTCTCCAGTTTTCTGGAAACCCAAAGTATCAATATGATGTCATCTGGAAGCCACCAAAGTAATACTGACTCATGTGGACCCACGAGATATGATTCTAGGAGCCCACTTTGACACCATAAACAATATTTCACGTCAAGATTTAATATTTAGCTAGTTGGACAAGCTAATGAATTCTGTATTAATTACATTGTGTAATGCATTTGTATGTGCTTGTTACCACCTGCAGAGAAAGTGATTCACTCCCCGCACTAACTCATTCAAACTCCCTCCATTAGTGCTGAGAAATCCCTTTATATGGAGGGAGCGGACAGAGCTGATTAATAAGATCTGTGCTCGCGGATTACACAATGGATAATGGAAAATGTGCAAATTAAATTTTCTGCTTTTTAAATCCATCATTAAAGCTCCTGGTTTTGAAATATTCGGAGTGTATACTAGCCCCAGCGTGATACCCAGAAGATACTTCTCTAATNTTCTGGAATAAGTTCATGTGTGTGGTGTATTATTTTAGTTTTACTGAGGCAACTTGTGCAATATAAAAAGGTTGAAAGCGTAATATCAAATCCTACAAATGGGAGAATTCAAAAACCAACCAAACTCTAAATTCTGTGACTGTATATTATGTTCTGCTTTCCCCTGAATGGTGGCTTCTTCCAAATGCTAGGGCCCATTCGAAGTATTGACATCAGCTGTTCGCCACAAGCATGTGTATTGTACAGGGGGGTACGAGTTCCAGTCTGAACGGCTATAGTATTTTGACAGTGTTACAGCCGACAGGTTAAATTCTGCTGTATCATTCTCAAAGTAAAGCCGCTTTGCAAAACTCTTATGGAAATAGGGTTTCGGGTGTTTGACTAGTGCCTGGTAGGCTGCTGGAGATGGGAAGGTTATGCTCGTAGAAGGGGAAGACTATGGGATAGATTGTGGAAGGTGTAGGGTTAT
>JABWIB010002368.1:6622-26170 GCA_016617825.1 Platyplectrum ornatum | reverse complement strand
CACTCCTCAGTCCTTGTAATGTCACACACTGTCTCTACATGACAATACTCCTCAGTCCTGGTAGCGACACGGCTGTGTCTCTCCATGTCTTTTCCAATGCTCTAACAGGGGATCCCAGCAAACTCTATATTCTGAGTGGAAATGTTGGGGGGGTCGTCTTATACGCTGGCAAATATGGTAATACATATAAGTACGTTTATGTACCCTCGCAGAACCTCCCTAGAGATGCACACGTAACATATCTATTCAAATCCTATCATATCATATGTAAGTGATAACAATGGACCTTTTACTTAACACATACCGATATGTTACAGCTTATTCCATCATCATATATTATGGATCCCAGCAATAAGGTGCAAAGTGCTGCCAAAATATACCAATATCAATATACAAAATAAATATTAATGAGTAATGTGCAGAAACCCTCCCTACCCTGTAATAGGGGAGAGGTCTGTCCCTATAAGTGCCTGTCAACCACAAGGAATCCGACTTCACCCCCCACAAAGGAGGGGTCTATTTGTACATTCCTAATCTACAATTACAAAGTTTTCTAACCCAGTAGATGTACAAGCAACAAATATGAGGTGGACCCCATTCAATAAAGTGCAAGTGTTTGTAAATGGATAGAGAAATCCTCCCCAAACCACAAATACTCAAGTATATTCAATATTAGTCAATTTCCATGCTGATCAACAGCCCAACAATTAAATCAAAACATTATGCAGTGAACCATGAAAAATAAAAAAAATTAAAAAATAAATAAATAAAAAAAATAATAATAAAAAAAAAAAGAATCAGTTGACTGAACTGCCCAGGTAATAGCACTCGGTTTGAACCAAGGAGAAAGGAGAAATGGTGTCCATTGTAAAAGTGGCAGACAGGAGGCAAGGAAAAGGATATTGCAGTTGCCAATAAAAGATTAGTTTTAGAACAAATGTCTTGGCTTCATACATAGTAAAAAAAAGAATATGAANGTAAGCAAATTTGAAGAGTAGAAGAGAAACGTTGATTGGTGGTACTGTCCAACAAAGATATTTACAATATTTAGGTTAGGTAGGAGCAATTCTACACCCTGGTAAAACTACTCTGATTAACAGAGAATCTAAAATGTACACAAATGTGATAGCCTAGCCAATATCAATCATTCGAATTGAAGTCTAGACAAAGGCACTTACCATGTCTGCCAATATATCTCCTGCATGCAATTTCTATTAATGAATTCTCAATTAATTTTCAGATGGNCTGTGGAGGCCACTCAGGAAAGGGAATATAAAAGGTAGAAACTTATCTAAAACACATGGGAATGTTATATGGTCACCCTTCCCTCACTAATCAAGTCTCAACTCGTTGAGTACACTATATGGTACCTTCATTGCCTAGAGACAATGATACCCTATTGCCCTTTCCTGACCAAATATATCCTGACCTAATATATACACCAGCTCCAATTTAACTAGCACCAGGCACCTAGTTTTAACCATGGTTCAGAGTTCATCCTGTTATCAGTGGGGAACAGAGTTTGCACAGTCTGGGTGGCTGCTGTTTATTTAATGTTCTCTATGCAGTTTATGCATCACAAAATTAAAGAATAAAAAAATGAGATAACAAAAATCTGAGAGGAAACATCAGAAAGACTGGAGAATCAAAAATGTTTTAAGTAACCAAAATTACCTGAAACATGGGCAAGATATTGAACGGTGGATGTTTTCCCAGTACCGGTTTCTCCTACAAGCAAAACAGGCTCTCCTTTATTAACACATACTGCAATCTGTTCTATCAGTATGGAGGATGGTCTTGTGGCAGCAAACGTGATCTTCTCCCTGTTAATTGTGGAAAAGGGAAATGCTACAACTGTATTTGCGTAGTTTACAAAGGACATTTGAATTGAAACATAGAAAGTGACGGCAGATAAGAGCCACATGGCCCATCCAGTCTGTCCCATTGTGTATTTAAAACTATACAAACCCAAATTTAATCGCTATTTTGTTTGAGACTCAGAATCCCCTTATATTTATCCCAAGCATTGATCCCAAAGGACTCAAGCCAGAGCACAAAAGCAGGNGAAACACATTTGACACACCTGTGTTGCCTACAAGACGACCACACTGAACTAATCTCTGAAAGCAACACTACAATAAAAAATAACTTCCCTCCACTCAAAGACTAAATTCTGGATTAAATGAACAAAAGAAGATATTTTCTAATCTCCCTGCTAGGAAAACACACCTAATTGTCAAATGTCTGTATCCAGTCCTTAGAGCAAGGCATCATTTAGGAAAAGAGGCTTCTTCTACATTGTTGGAACACAGTAAAAGTTAGAATTTAAAAAGGTTAAAAGTGTTAATTGGCATCTACTACCGTTCTAAGCCCCTTCCCTAAGGATGTCTAACCTGTTCATTTTAAGTAAGTAAGGAATTATTTCTTAGGGCTCTACCCCCTGAGATTTCTTTAATTCTTTTATTTTTAATCTTTTTAACGTTCAAGGCCTTTTCTGCCAGTTTCCCTTCTTGCAGGCCTCACCGCAAGGGAGGCTTTTGGGCTCAGAGCACATTCCAGCATCACCTTTAGAAGGAGGTTGGAGGTTTTACTCCCATTTCTCCATTTTCCAAGCCAGATGGATCTTTTCACCCAAAACTAAAATTTCCAACCCCTTAACAAATGTGTTTCCAAATTACAATTAATAATCCTTGGCATTGTTTGTTACTGTTTGCNATCTGCAAGGCCCATTTCCAGTTCCGGTGCCTATGCTTTGGGCTGGTAACAACTCCAAGAGTATATAACAAATTCAAGTCCATCTGTGATGCCTTACTTGGATGATCTTTTGATAAAGACACAGTGTTACCAGCTCAGACACATTATCTGGCTATGTCTGTCCTGGAGGAGAGCCTTCAAGCGATGCAGTGCGACAAGTTTCTGGGTCTTGTTGTCGATAGAAGATGACAGAAAGAGCGAAGTGCTAACTAAGATAAAGCCAAGGGACTCCTTAGAAAAAAAGGAACATATCCCTCCTATGCTACAAACAGCTTTTTGGGATAATGGTGTATTGTGTTCAAGGTAGTTGTGGTGAAGATGTCACAGATACTCATGTTAACAAAGATCTTCAAAGCAGTAAATCATGAGAGCATATATGCCATTATGGTGAACGCCAAGCCGCACATGGTACTCCTCTGACATGTTAGGAATGGTGGCAGGAACACTATTCTGATCGTAAACCCAATATGCTCACTCAAGTCCCGGTTTCAATCATTGCAGAACAGACAATTAAGGAAGAAAAGGTTTTGGAGAAAGAAAGCTTTAATATACTAAGAACTATTACTGTTGGATTTGGAAAAAGATCTTATTCATATCAAAGGTGGAGTCTGGAAGGGGTAGGATACATAATTGCCCCTAGTCTATTTGTGTTAGGAAAGTCCAAACACAACCAGACTGAACAGAGGAAATAATACATAAGGACTGAGCAAATAACAGTACAAAGACTATAGTAAGTGGTGTTTCTAAGGTTGATTTTGTTGGTATAATTTTTGATAGACAATTAAGTTGTAAAAGTCAATTTGAAGACAATGAACCGTTGCGCTTAGTTAGGTTTGTTTAAATTTTGGTTAGTAATTGTTTATCTTATTATGCACTATTTTGGGGCTTAGTTATTAAAAAAATAAATAAATTATAAGGCTCCCTTAAGGGAGAGAAACCACAGTAAACCTTTTAAATGTCCTTGCTCAAAAGGTACACCTACTATAACACACTGTATGCCCCCAATAGAGTANTGGATACTGTACCATGGGGTTGATNGGGCCACATTTTTGTGGGAATCTGGTTTAGCCCTTTCCTTTTCTAATAAGTAGTTTTTCTTTATTTAAAGGTTTTAGTGGGGAACAGGTATGCTGNATAGACCATTCTCCCTGGCAGTGTCACACTGCTGTAAGTGCCAACAGCTGTGATCTCTGATTGCTGACCAGCACCTGGCTCTTCGCAGAGGAAGATGGCTGTTCTAAGATCCTGTGGGAGCTGCACTTCCCCAATGATTATGTCCCAACAGCATCAGGAAGGTAAAGTACTTCAGTATCCAAATCAGTTAATAGCCTTTCGACCTTCAACAGTTTTTCCTCAGGACAGTGAGATAAAATTTAGCAGGTGTGGTCGGTTTTTAATGTTATTAGAGGCAAGTTTTTTCAGATACTCAGCCTGTGAGCAGGTGTGTACATCGGTTTCCTCAGTTGTGTAGAGCTCATCAGAGTGTTATTAGAGCTAATTAAACTGATCCAATTGTTTTGCATCCAAAGATTCAGATATGGTAGAACCTGAATTTGGTCACGTTGGTAAAACACAAAGCATAAGGAAGAATACCTGAGAACGCGAATTGCATCTGTTTGTTTTCGAAGCATCTCAACTCTTCCTACAGAGACATCCATTTCTCGAACATTAATCTCTGGTTTATAAAGCTGGCAATAAAATTCTGCCTGTAAAAATAAAAAAAAGACANGATGAGGTGGCTTGCATTGAAGTAAACAAAGTTCATACATGTTTGCANTTCATAATTCATTTTTCCATGTTTGTTTTTTTTAGTACACTTACTAATGCCAGAAATGAGAAAGATACATTGTGATTCAATACTGCCTTTTAGGAAATCAGAAAAAGTAAACAATTTCTAATTAAACTTATTAAAAGGTTAATCTGTATTAAATCCAGTACACAATAAAGGATATCCCACTTCAAATAACAACGGGAAGACATTTCCCATTACAATTGATTATGAAGGTTTTTTTTATGCTTACTGTATCATTAGAGAAGTGTAACTTTACCAAATGCTTACCTTTTGCTTAGAAATGTTCAATTTGCTTCCAATTATTTCTGCCATCTTAAGCCTAACCTGAGGTTTGGAGAGCATGGCTGTGAAGCAGTCAAGTGCCTGGTAGAGGAAAGTGCAGAATTTTCAATTAACACTCAAATGTTTTAATANAGACTACAAAAAACAAACAAAAAGAACAAAAAATTACTTACCTCATGGAATATGTTGAGCGCAGTGCTAGGTGAGGTACCATCAAAGCAATACACAATCCTGTTGCACCATTTTATTAAGTCTCTGTTGTGGAAAATATCAAATGATATCACTTGTTACATACAAGAAAATAAAAGTTCTTTATTTTAAATAGATAAATATAAACTCTTATGTGCAAAATAACTATTTCTATTTCTTACTATGAAAATGTCTTGAGGCTCAAACAGTATTTTAGCAACCATAACATACATTTCATTTTAAAAGAGTAAAGTTAATAAAACTGCATAAGTAATAAAAACAAAGAAAAAAAATAAAATTATGTATTACCTTAAGGATAAGCCGCGTCCTTCAAGATTAGGTCTTTTATGTCCTGCATCTTGATCTTCGGGATCTGGGGCCCCAATCAAATTATCAGCTCTAATGACTGACATAGACTGATGTTTATCTCCTGTAAGTTGTATGTATATGTCTAATAACCTGTCTGTAACAAGGTCCAGGCTGGGGTAGAGTTTCAGAATCACCTTTAAAAGAAGAAGTTTTTTTGTTTCTTTTTTAATGAACAGGTGCAGTTAATGTTACCTCGCAACATATTTTATTATTTAAACATATTAAAACATTTTAAATTAACTTTAATACTTTGAAATTTATAAACAAAACCCACAAAAAAATTTAAAAAAAGAAAAAAAAAAACAATTGAAATACAAAAACAAACAGAATGTATTTAGTAAACAGCAGTTTCCATGAGGTGATAAAGGCTCATATAGCAGAATAATTTGAAAACACTTGCAATAAATTTAATGAGATTATAATTTACGACTAGGGTTAGACTAAATGGGCCATGTTATCTTATCAGTCACCATCATTTAATGCTTGGATGAAATGGATAAAACAAAACATTTATCAATTCATTCTAATCATCATAGTCAAACAAATCATAGCTGTTTGTACTTGTAGTTCATCAAGGGCATAAATGATTGCATGATTTACATTACGCAATATACAAAGAAAAAAGTGTTGGAGAGCACAAGAACATAAAAACAAAAAGTGCCTTTATATCACTAATACAATTATAATTGACTGAAAAACCAGTATTTACTGTACCTCTTTCAGTTCATTTCTACTCATGTTGTCTACATGTATTTTTGTCCAATATTTGTCAAGCAATATGGCGTGGCTATTCTGTGGTCTGTACCATGCACCAGTACTACTGCTTAACAATCTGAAAATAGATAACACAATAGGTTTTCCATTTCATTCTACAACCATCTAAAACATTCTGTGCATGGGGAACAAGGTTTTTTGTTGATTTCGACAGGGGTGGGAAGAAATATAAATATATTAAGAAAATAATAATCAACTAAAATTAATGAAACAAAATAATTATAAAAAAAAACATAAAAAAATGGTGCTACAAGGAACAAAATAGTCCCTTACCTTCTGGTGGCAAAAAGTTGAAACCCAGGTGCAACTTTAATGCAGTCGCCTCTACCAGGAACTAGTAATTCACCATTTTCCAAAATATGGATAAGCACAGATATCTTAAGAGAGAGAGCAACGTAAATTATAAAAAAAATCAAGAATTTTATTTACTTTTCATAACCTTATATAAGAAAGGAAATTTTCTTTCCAGCCTTCAAGATGCTAAAACAGTTACTTACCACATCAAGTGGTGCATAATCAATATCCTCTAGCAAAATCCAGTGACCTCTGGACACAGCTTGTGTTAAAGTTCCTTGCTGCCACACAAACTCTCCAGGGATGTCTGTGCAGCGATACATCCCAAGCAACATCTAGGTAGCAAAGNAGTGTCTTAACCACTTGTAATATAACAAAACCAAAAAACATACTTTCCTGTACAATATTTTAAACCGCAAAAGCATTAACAACACATGGCACGGTTTTCTTCCAGCTGGAGTCAAAAATTTAAATAAAGAGCCATAAACCTCCATCTTTTATTGTTTTACCCCAATCATTCCAACAAGATTTGTATAACTTAGTATGTCTTTAGCGCTAGAATATTTTACAAAGACGGCTCTATACCTTGCTATCTGTTTGATCACCAAGTTGAACCTTCAATATGTCAGGTGGCTTCAGGCGGCCAGTGACTAAGGATAAATGTTCCACTAAAGCTGTTTTTCCACATCCAATGGGTCCTTCCAAAAGCACAGCATTGTGATAGGAGATTGCCTGAGCAAGACTATGGAGGCTTCGACAAGTGGAATCCACCAACACGAGCGGACTGCTATTCATTTCCTAAAGAAATTAAATAAGTATAATTAACATTTCTCAGAGACATCTGTTAATGTTATATTGGCAAAATTAAATCACACAATATGTGATAAATTATCAACGTTCAATATTATCTTTTATGGTTTTCCCATACATAGGAATGTCAAACACATTTTACTCAAAGACACAAACAGTGAAATAATCATACCTGTTCTATGCACTTCATTGATTTTTTGGGAAGTGTTATCCCACAAATTGGCACGACTCGTGAGCAAAGATCACTCGACACAACCTGGCCCTGAGTGTATTGTAGACTCTTGTCTTTGTGCCACAGGGTCTTCTCTGAATTAGTCATATGAATTCCTTGCTCAATATTATGACTGTACAGTTCATCAAGCCACCTTAAATAATAAAAGTTTTGTCATTAAGGCTTGTCACCATCAAATTTACATGGGGAAACAAAAAATATAAAATTTACTCACTGAAGTCTAAAATGAACTAATTCGTCTGTACTAAACAATTTTTTCAGGAAGTCCTGTCTGTTTTCATCAGACATAGAGGTAACCTTAGCTAGACAATGGGCAGTGTACCTGAAAAAAAAACAAAGACAAAGTTCACAATGTTTCAACAAGTACCTTAGTACTACTGTGAATTTGTAAATTGACATTTTGTGCCAAAGATTTTAGAGTAACAGTTTTTTTTTTATGTTTAATAAATATATAAAGGCCCTTGTTGCTTTCCTATACTGGCACTGATGTTGAGGTGAAAGTAATCCCTACTTCAATAACAAATATATGAATGGGGGCTTTGAATAGTCATACTTTCAACAGTCAGTTAACAGCCTTTAAAAATGACTTCTTTGGCATGTTTATGCTTACAGTTCAGTTACCAAGTTTAAAAGTTGCAATATGTCAATAGAACCAAAGCCTAAAGGGGGATCCAGAGCTAAGGCAGTCAATTGATGCATGCTGCAAGCAAAGCAACTTCACACACCCAGAAACAGGACATCAGAACATTGATATCTGTCACATGTGCTCATTTTGTACGTGAGGGCATAAATTCACTAAGGAGGGAGATTGAACAGTGGGAATGTTGCCCATCGCAACCAATTAGATTCAAGCTCACATTCTCCAGTATGTAAAAAGAAAGAGCTTCAATTGGTTGCTAAGAGCAACATCCCACTTTCTAATCTATCTCCTTTATGATCTGAAATATGTATGTATGTATATATATATATAAATATATATTTACACACACACACACACACACACACTTGCTGTACCGTGTTCCCCCAATAATAAGACACTGTTTTATTTTTTTCTTTGGTCCAAAAAAACACAATAGGGCTTATTTTCTGGGTACATCTTATTTTAATTAACATTTACAGAGATTTATATGAACAGTCCTGCTTTTATCCCCATCATTCCCTCCAGTCTTGCATTTATATTCATCATGCACCCCCAGTCCTGGGGAATTCACTAGGGCTTATTTTCAGGGTAGGTCTTATTGTAGGGGAAACATGGTACGGTATTATGTAAATACATATCCACGTTACATATCTTTATTCCTATATATAGTTATCACTTTGCTAATTTTTACATATATTAAGTCCTCTATATATTTTATTACATTTATTCACTACCATCTGACAATGGTCAAAGTTAAAACTTACAGGAAAAAAAAGAAAGCATGTAGTGCGCCAATAGGTTATGGGTATTGTAGGGCTAATTTCGGTGAAACACATCCAGGAGACCTCTGACCATTTGTATCAAGCACAGTGATCGCGATCTTTACATTAAAACCAGACAAAGACAGGCTGCAGACCGTATCTTAGTCTGAGGATCGAGACAAGACAGCCCTGGGGCTATTATTCTGTTAATCTTAATGAGACAAGTGAATATTACAATCTTTGCTTTTCGATACAGTTGTGATACGCTTAATAGTCAAAATCTTCGAAAATACATGTTTTTAAGAGGTCTATATTTTCGTATATTGAATTAAGAACAGATTTTCACTGTGGATTTTAATATCATTTTTATTAAATTGATTTTGTATTTTATCAATTTATCTACTTTCTTTATTTCTACATTGGTGGCAATAACCACTCCATAATAGCAATTTGCTAATGATAACATAGACACCAAGGCCAACCACACACGCTTGACAGAAAAGACCAGCTTTCTTCAGACAATAAGGAAAATCAAAGAAAGGATATTTACCAGCGCACTGCTAAATCATGACTTTTCAGCAGAGGAATACAGACACTCCAGTCCCACATATCTGTGAAGGAAGTCTTGTCTTGCAGCAAAAATCTATAAGCTGCTTCCATCAGTTCTCGCAGTTTTATCCGCCTGCGCCCATAACGGACAGTACTGGAATCACAGCTCTCCAGAAAAAGTCTATGAAACACNGGTGAGGCATTCTGGAAATACCGCAATGCAAATCTAGTCAGAGGGGGAAAAAATATATGTATTTTAACGTTACATGAAAAATGAAACATTTTTTTCTGATAACGCTTCTACTAGCGGAAGAGAAAAAAAACTAACACTGCTTGGTTCTTGTTATGGTTCAATAGCCATGATATTGCATTAAAGTGAATTCAAAAGTAGCTCTCAAAATGAGATTGCCATGACTCAACAATTACTTTATGTCATTACCAATATGTAGTTCTAAGAAGTAATGCTTACGGAAGGACATCTGGGTGGCTAGTAACCAGTCTGCTCATAGCAACACAAAGTCTCTCATGAAGGTCATGGTTAATTCCACCCTTCATACATTCTGCATTCCTCTCCAGCAAATCCAAAAGTAAAGGTCTAAGATGTCGCCCAATCAACAGTGTGCATTCTTTGTCCAGGAGTAATTGAGACAAAATTTTCAGAATGGATTCTCTGTCCTGGGGTGTCCATATCTGTCAAATAGGAAACATTTTACATTTACCAGGTCTGCTGAAATTAATAATTGAATTAAAATTTCTAGAGGAAACAAACTGGAAATACATTTTGATTAAGGTTAATGTGATGTCGTTTTTCTGTTAGTTTGGTTGTTTTGTAGGGACATAAAGCCCCACTAAATACTTCTATTTGCACACTGAGGGGTATATTTACTAAGCGGTGAGACTGCAGTGAGATTGGAAAGTGGGGATATTGCCCATAGCAACCAATCAGATTCAAGCTCTCAGTTTCCTTTTACATACTGGAGAATGTAAGCTTGAATCTGATATGGGAAACATCCCAACTTATCAATCTCACTGTTTAGTAAATATACCTCTGAATCTTTCAAGTTCTTTGTAAGAAATTTTATAAACTTGATCATATATAAAGAGCCATCATTCAGTTTCTTGCCACAATTTTCCAGCACAGAAATAAGGCCAACCATTTTTCTTTTATATCAAATATATGCACTTACTTGTGTGTCCAAAACTTCTAAAGTGTGTATGTAGATGGATCTACCAGTCTAATATTCTTTAGGGTGCAAAATAAGACATATACAGAAAAATACAGTTAAATTAATTTAAGATTTTTATTCATTAATTTCTATGGTTATTAAAAAGGTTTCCCTTATCTTTAAAAACTGCCTACTTTAGACGGTCAGGAAATGTTATGGGCCACGGAGTTTATTTGTTACAAGTTTTAAAATGATTGTTAAAATGTAAAAGTGTTGCATAATGAGTACATTATATAAACATCTAATAAATAAAGTTGATACAATTTAATTATTTTTAAGTGCAGGAAATTACTAGTTAGTTTGGTTATAAAAAGTTGGGAAAGAAAAGTAGTTCATATTGTAAAAAGTCTGCCTCTGTGGTCTTTCTGTATCAGCCCATCCCCCACTCTTTTATTCTCTTTGTAGTTTTGCCTTGCTCGTTAAAAAAGAGCTACAATGATTTATTCTGTAGCATACCTACATAACAATATCAACCATGACTAGCACAACTGCACTTAATGTAAAAGTCACCATTAGCATTTATTAAATTTTAATGATGTTTGATTCTCATTTTATTATGTAAAAACCTTTTTAATGAGTTAATGAAGCATCAATGTTGCAAATGAATACTTGAAATTCAGAAACCATTTATTTGAAACCAATATACCATATGAACAGGCCATTGCATATCAGTAGAGAAAACGGTCTCCAACTACCACTTGGCAAAACAAGTCAAAATCTACAAAAGCTTAAGATAGTTATATATATTATATATGAATTACATGATTCGTTAAGGGGTATGCTGTAGATATGAAAATGATGAGGGGGAAACAGCTTACATATCTGTATTGCTGATGTTATAATCAATGCTGTCAAAATGCTACTGCTAAACATTCTTTGTCTGTACAGTCTTTATGCACGTCCACATCCTTAGTACTGCGTACAGATGAACAGGACATTTAAAGATCTAAATGAACTATGATCGATCCTAAATTCCATCTTGAGAATGCTTTACAATGGTGAGGCATGACAGCCCCCATACTGTGTACACTGTGTATGCATGGTGGATGGGAGGGAAAAGGTATGTAAATCACAGTATCATCATCTAGGGTCCTGGATCCAGAAGTATGGTGCATAAACACGTTTGTAAATATTTGTCTGCAGAGGACCATTGCTCGCAGGATTTACACGTGTCTGGATCTGGTCCTCTGATCATTAAATCAGAGAATTTTTAGGCAAAACATCATAGACTCATGTAAAAATTATAAATGTGATCAATCAAAGAAAGTTCTCTGATTATCTTGCATCTATTTTCCAGTAACACAGGAGGAAACAAAACAGCTATAATTTATAATGTATTTACTAGATAAATAAAATGCGTTTTAAGAAGTTAAAATGACAAATAGAAACGTGTGGGTAAAGAACTTTTTCCAGAATAGGATCGTGTTTGGTACATTTTAGATTCATGTTGAGGCAAAGGGAAGTTTGCTGAAATTACAGAAGATAAATCCTTTAAAACTCCTAACATACAGTGCAAGTGATAAAGCGGTTCACCAAAATTATTATCTGGGCTGATGTGAATAGAAGACACGCGTATTCAGAACTATGCCAACAGCAGATAGAACAAAGACACGGGCACATGTGGCTGGAAAACTTTTTTGGTTATATCTTGCGCTGTAGTTTTATTAAGGCGGGAACATCCCGTTAGTGGAGAGATGACACGTTGAGGTGCACCGGCCTTTCTGACAGGTACAGCGGCGCTCCGGGCAGAATAACAATACATAGCGCCACTTGTGCCCTGCATGCGCCGGCCCCAGGCTGAGGTGTGGCTATTGTCCTCCCTACCTGCTTGGCGAGGTACTGCTTCAGTTCTCCGCCGCTCCTCTGAGCTATGATGTCTAACTCCGATAGACTGAGCTGGAAGTGCTCCATGTCTGGAACAGCGGGGAAAAAAGGACCAGGCCGCCGCTCGGCCGTGCGTGCGCTCCAAACACCAGCACTATTCCACACGTGGGGGAATACACCAGCACAACGGACCACTTCCGGGAGCACCGGCGCGTCATCACCCGCGCGACACTCCTCTGTATGCCCAAACGCAGGCGGTAATATTCGCCGTGACAGACTTGAGCTGGTGAACAGTGGTCTCCAGTTAAACGTAATGTATGACTTATATAGTTTATCGAGTGTTTCATGAACGTTTGTAATTATAGTGCAATTAATAAGTGTGATAAGCCATACATCTTTCTGGGCCTTTTTCCGGTAGGTCATAGGCATAATGTGGTCATTACTTGCATTTAATACTATTTTTTTGCGGTTTGTGTGTGCGGTTTTTTGCGGAGATGTACCTATTTGTTTTGTAACTTGACCTGGGAGGAGGGTCCTTGTGTCCCGGTCGCATTTTGTCATATCTCGCGAGACTTCCCGCGAGATTAGACTTCCCGCTCACGTTAGAGGAGGCTTCACCCTGGCGGATGTGCTACTGTTGTCAGACAGCAGCACAGGTACCGAGAAAGGGGCTTTATGGGTTTGGAGCTGTGGGTTTACATTAATACAGTGTTTGATGTGAGAAGAAGTCAGAAACCGAAGGTAATGGTCTGGTAGTGAATTAAAATAGGAATGCCGTGCTATGTGGTGGATAAGTGCACAATTCGCAAAGTGGGAGGCATAAAATAAAGATACTACATATACAGGAGCACACAATGATATATAAAAGTGCATGACATGTGGAAGAATTATTTCACTTTGATAAGAGAAAGTTTAAAACAAAAAAAATTAAAACTTGTGGTCATGAGGTTGAATACATGCAGAGCTTTAGCTGAAATGAAGCAGAAAGTTAGTAACGCTAGCCAGACCATGGTAGGGGGGCTTTCCATAATGCTAGCCAGACTGGGTGGCGGGGTTGGAAGTGTTTGTGGTGCCAGCCATACTGGGGTGGGTTGTGATGCCAGACTGTGTCAGGGGAATTCAGTTTGTGAGGGCAGGCAAAAAGTTGGTTTGTGACACCAGCTACACTGTGGTGGGGATAGAGGTTTGGTCGTGACGCTAGATTGGGGTATGGGGTCATTTTCATACACCAGCTAGACTGAGGCAGGGGTTCAGTTGTGCAGCTATCCTGGTCCATGCCCTGAGCAGGTCTCTGATTGGTCTCTTGTATGAGGTCTCTGATGTAGGTGGAATGAATATAGTATAATGATGGGGGTTGGATGGTCTCAAAAGTTCAGAATGTACATGGGGAGCGCGCTGATGTGAGAAATATCGATTATGGTGCAAAGAGAAATGCAAATAAGTCATGCCATGAAGAAAAATGTATATGGGTGGGCATAATGTGAGGAAGCATGAATTCATAAGATATAAACTGTGGTAATGCTTAAAACCTAATTTCTTATTCTTGATTGGTTAAAATTTTTATTAAGTTTTCTTTATTTTTATATAAATAACAGTGTTTGTAATGTGGAATCAAAACATTTTTATTTATGTAATCTTTTAGGTCAATATAAACTCATATGTAAATAAAGCAACAATGTCAAAAAAAGAGTACCACGACATCATGCATTTTCAAGACATTTATGGTAAGTGTCCCATACACAGTGTAACCATCCCACCCCAATATATGTTTTGCTGACACATACTTGTCATAGTATGTTCCTCAATCTAACATTAGAAAGTTATTTCTTTGAAAATGTTAAAGCTTTTAACTTTATATATTTTTTTCAAAGTCTTGTGTGTGTGATCGTTTTAATTTCTGGCCCATAAAAGCCACAAACCTCAAAACAATCTGTAATGCAGTTTACACTATAATTACATTAACTATTATAATTGTATGACACNTAAGAAAATGAATTTCATTGCAGCTTCCCCTGCTAAAAGCGATGCCAGTTCTGTTGATATTTACGATGGCTTGGACATGGAAACTTTGACAGGTAAAAAGCCAGCTACTGAAATCTGGTGTTCAGTACCTGCTTAAAAGAAGGTGTTTAGCCCTCCTATGTGGCTTTTTTGGTCAGTGTGAACACTACATAGCTGCCTTTCCACTCCCATTGTGCTTGTGCAGCGGTGATTAGCTCACACAGTCAGCATAAGTTTTTTGTTTCCAACCCACTTATGTCACGTGGGTAACAGTTTTAACTGTTCTGGAAGGTGTTTAGTATGAACTGTCTACAAAGTTGCTGGTATCATTTATAGGTTGACTTACTTGACAAGGTAGTATAGAGGCATGGTTATAGATAAAAAATGTTCATATTTTTAATCTGTGGTAGCGCCAACCAGTTTTAAGAATTTTGGTGTTTTTTTTATATTTGCTATAAGGGCACATGATCTCTGGAGTGTAACTGGCTGTCCATAATGACACTTTTATTCAAAACAAAATTTTCTTTTTCAAAAGAATCAATTAAACCTTCAACTCCGTCCAGAGATTGTTTGGATCTATATGAAGAAATAATAACAGAGGAAGGAACGGCGAAAGAGGCAACATTTAATGATGTACGTGTTTTTGTTTTGTGGTTTTTGTTTATATAATTAATAGATCACTGATATCATTGTATTTGCTGATTTTCTGTGATTGTTTTTCTTTGCTTTATATGCAACATAATGCTTTGAGTAATAGTATGAGTGCAAATTTTTAACTTGACTCTTAAACTTTAAATAAATAAACTGTGTAAATGTTATTTTTTTTTATGTATCTCAGCACTTCTCATGTTTACTAATTCCTTTCACATAAATTGGTATCTTATTTTCTGTTTGTTTTTACAGTAAAGCCAATCAACTGTTTTGTTTTTTTTTGCAAGGAGGGAAGGTTACTCAAGCCTTTGTGTTACATGTCTTTCTTTTGAGCAGTCTTATAGAGGGTTATTAACACATTTAGTTTATGGATTCCTCCCATAGTTTTTGGGACAGTTGATTGAAATTATTAAACATTTCTTTCATTTTGTATATTCCTACATTCTGTTAAAACTTTTTTCCCCATTTTAGTTGAGTACAGAATATGAGAAATGCCAGAGGCAAATGAAGCAACTGATAACAACGATGAAGGCAATGCAGTCTACGGTAAAGTACTAACTTCTTGATTCTTCTTCTTAAAATACTATTTCCATCCCTTTATCCCAGAGGTTCCCAAACTTTCTCAGCCGTGGCACCCTTAGAGTCTCCATCATTTTCCACGGCACCCCTAATACAAAATCATTTCCCATTTTTTACGTTTTTGAGTCAAAATAATGTAAAAACTATTTAGGTAAATACAAAATTACTTCAGGGTGACATCAAATCTTGTTTTACTCCTATACAAGACATAAAATTGTACTTCTAAGTAACACTAGCAATGTTCCACCACATCGGAAAAAACATTTTGCGGTACCCCAGGGAGCCATGGCACACAGTTTGGGAACCACTGCTTTAACCAATTGGTTCATCAGATTTTCCAACACTGAGAAATCAATTGAATAGCCGTTAGACAAAAAGTTTGTCTTTTCTTCTGTTTTAGAACACCAGCTTACAAAACGAAAACCAGTGTTTAAAAAAGAATATTTCTGCTCTTATAAAAACCGCAAGAGTAGAAATTTTAAGAAAAGAAGAAGAGATTGACAGACTAAATCAGAGGTAATAATAATCAGTGCCTCTTTGCTGATAAGCACAAATCAATTGTAGAACAAAGAATTCTTCAACTTAAACAATTTTAAGCTAGCTTTCCAGTTATGGTTAGTTTTTTCTTTCATTTACTGTTATGTGAAACTTTATATTGATAGCTAGCCTTAAAAACTGATGTGAATGGGTTTTTTGTTTGCTATGTTTGCTTTGTTGTATTACAATGAAAATCAATAAAAATTATTTAATAAAAAAAAACTGATGTGAATGGGGGTATTGGTTCAGTTACTATTTTGTGTTCTCAGGAATGTATGTTGTATGGCTACAAGCTCGTAATCCTATCAATATTTATTTTGTTTTTCTTTTATACAGGTTGCTTGCTACTGGAAACACACGCTATGTTAAGCCTGGCCCATTGCTGTTACAAAATAGCAATAAAATAAAGCTTAAAGATGATGCTAGTTCTAAGAGCACAGGAAGTTTGAACACATTACAGCAGGAAGTGAAACCTCAAGAAACTAATAAACATGCATTATTAAGCAATTCCCCAAAAAACGTTTCTGAAAAGACAAAGGTGTGTGTGAAAAATAGCCCATTATGCTCATCGTTAACGACCAATGAAAAGCAGAGCAAGGAAAGTGCTGAAAATCCATCACAGAAGCAGTTTGTGGCTCCTAAACCGTTAGTGGATAAGAGGAAAAGAAAAGAATTGGACACTGAGCACCAGGATAAGGATACAGATCAAAGGCTGAGGAAGGAAGGGTACAGATCAAGCACTAAAACTTCAACAATTGAATATTCTGACTTAAAATATACAAAATGTGGAAAAGGTGAAGGATCACAAGAGAACAGAAAGTTGTGCGTCCATTATGAAGCAAATAGTCGAAAGTATCACTCAAGCAGTCATGATAAATCAAGTTCTACAAAAGAAAAAACAGAGCCACATCAAGAAAAAGAAAAACCAGTAAAAATATCAGAAAAATCGAAAAAGGAGTTAAAAGATTACGACAAAGAGAAAAACACTGAACACCGTCACCGAACATCTGAAAAAGATAGTGAACCACGAAGGTCAAAAAGAACACACATTTCAAATGTAAGAGATGAAAGCCACCAAAGGAGCCCAACATTTGAGAAAAATGATGGCAAAAGGAGCACTGATATAAGTAGACGAGAGAAACGCTCTTCAGAGTACAGCGATTCCAAATATGGTAATCAAGACAAAAGTCTAAGCAAGAATATTAATACATCCTCAACAAAAAATATTCATACTGCTGAAAATAAAAGTGAGCGATGTGGCTGGGATAGAAGAGGGGATGAAAAGAAAAGGTCTAGAGATGAACTTGATCGAAGTAGACGTGACCGTAAAAATAAAGGGTACTCAAAGGGTGAAAAAGAAGTTCATGAGCCCTCAAGTAAAGATAAAGTTGATGTTCCCCCTTGCAAATCCAATGCAAAGTCTATAAATTGTGAAAAAGGTTTACCTGGCTATAAAGAAGAGAACACTCACAAAGACTTAAAGCTGTCCTTTATGGAGACCCTTAATCTTACTCTCTCTCCTGCAAAAAAGAAATCTAATGACATAAACCCAGTGTCTTCCAATATTAATGTCAGTGAGGAGAAAGTAACTACATTATCTTCTGAAATGGGTGTGAGCACTGAGAACATGTCAGTCTGTCAAAAGGACTTCAGTATCTCTGAACAGCCTTTTAAAAGTATAGAACCTGAATCTATGAAAGACATAACACAGATTGTGAATGTAGAGGACTCTAAATCAGTGCCTGTTTCTGAACCAGTTCAGTATAATAATGTGCAGGACCTACCAGAACTTTCCAAAGTTGATGAGAGCTCTGCAGCATTGTCAAAACTAACATTGGATGATCACCCTGTTGAACTGGATTCAGCAAACTCTGAACAGTTAGAAATACATAGTAATATGGAAGGTTCAGGTTTTATTGATCTTGATGCATTTATAGAAATTGACAAGTGCAGTGGTAGTGAGAGTCCCATTTCAGAAAAGCTTGACGTTTCCATGCCCAATGAATGTGTCAAAAGTGAAGGGGATTTTGAGCAAGCTTGTGAAGATGTTGATAACAAGATAAGCAACTTGAACCAAAATATAACTGAAACCACAAAAGGTATATGTGACTCATCAAATACTGATCTTGTTAATGTAAAAACAAAAGGATTTGCTTGTAATTCCAATTGTTTCCATGATGAAAGCTCTGCTATGAGCATTGACTTAAATTTCGTAAGACGTATACCCACAATCATCAGCCCCCTGAAAAGCCCAGTAAAATGCATAGGGAAGTCAAGATTTAGGGAAGTCAAGACTTCTACAGAGATCATTTTATATAAAGGTACATGTAGTTGCAGTTTTTTCTCCATGTAGCTTTTGCAGGATTTATGCATGTATGCTTTTAGAATTTTGCTTAATGTATGTGTGTGTGTATATAATTACACCTACACTTTGTTTTTAACATATGTTTTAGTGATTTAGTGATCTGTTTTTTTTCTATTTAATATTTGTTTATGTCCCCCCCTTTCATAAGTAATATATGATATACAACTTTCTGCTATGCTAGGTATATATGGGGATATCTAAATGAGGGCCAGGGAGGTACTAGAGCATATATGTGGTAATTACAGCAAAACTTCAATGTTGTTCCAGGAGTTTTTGCTACACGGCCACTTCAGTCCTCCTTTCTGACCCTGTGTACCTCTCTGGCCCCCCTTTCACCTCCTAGGTGAACCTCCAGCCAGTCTTTGGGCCAGATTTAGACTTTACTTACTAGAGACGTGCGCAAAACCATGTTGAATTGCAGGGGAGTTGAATTTAATTTCAAACGATATTAGAGATATATGAGATGTTTTCAAGCCCAAGTCTAATACAATGTAACAATAATGCTGGTCAGTATCTGTGTGCGAAATGCAGTAGTTTGGCAGTATGGTTTCATTGGCATCGGGATACGGCCAGAATCCNGTACCCCACAGGGCTTTTATCCGTAGAGATACCACATCATTAAAAATCGCCCGTAGCAGTTAGGTACACTCCTTCCAATTGTGCTTCTTCTAAGTGCTGTTTGCACTGCAATATGGAGGAGAAGCGTTCCCAAGTAAGGAAATCAAGGTAAACCTGTGCCTGTGGTCAATATTTCCTTTTTTTTTTGGAAGAAATATAAAGGTCAGAATTAATTAGAAATTAAATTAATATTTATATCACCATCACATCTGAATCCAGCAAAAGCAGGTCTATATTTACTAAGCTGCAGAAATGGTTGTCTCCCATATGGGATGTCTCCCATATGGGATGTCTCCCATAT
>JABWIB010002367.1:24834-38952 GCA_016617825.1 Platyplectrum ornatum | reverse complement strand
GCAGGAGGAGGGATACTGTGTGAAGCATGTAAACTGTGCTTCACTTATACGGGAGCAGCAGGAGGAGAAGGAAACGAGAGGCTGCAGCCAGGCGCTTTATACAAGAGCAGGAGGACAAGCAAAGGCGAACAAGCAAGGAAGGCGGCTGCATAGTGCGAATTGAAGTCTTTTAGGCACTTTACTCAGGTAATATACACATTAACTGGCCCAATTAAAAAGTTTGTGCACCAAAAAGTATACATTTCAGAACTCTAACCCTTCCCTAATCTTCTCCTTCGTTTACCCTAACCTTTACCCTTCATCTCTCGCAGCAACACTAATCTCCCCCTTCTGACAGCCATTTCCAGCCCCACAGCTTCATCTTAACAAACTAGCCTAACTCTGTCATATTCTAGCCTGTGGCTGTATTTCTTGTAGCACAGTTTAAGTAACTCACCGCAGCCCAGTCAGAGAAGGGAACAGGTACTTGGGAATAGGGGACATTTCATTTCAACTAGTTTACAAGTAACAGTCAAACAAAAGAATCAAATAAACATCTCAGTTAATAGATTAATGCATCACTATATGATAACAGGTAAATAAATTATGGACAGCCAAGAGGGCGGCTTCTATATTACCACAAAATACCTTCAGTGGCATTTTCTATCTCCTCAAAATGAAAAACGTTGTTAAAACTTGTAGGATTAGATTTCGGAGCACGTAAATTATGAACGGTATTTCTGTTAAAAGAAAAGTATAGCATTAGCTTGTATTATACTTAAACAGAGAAATTGTGCATACTGATTTTATTTTCAACCATATTTGCAATCAGAATAGCAACTTAATATTCATAATAGATAAAGAAATCACCTGAATTAGCTCTTCCTCCTGGGAGGAAGAAACTAAATGTTGGCAACCCTGTGTTACAGATGAGGGTAGAGAAATATTGCTTAGAAAGTTCTAGTTACAGTAATCAGTAAAATCATTTTATATTGAAGCTAATTTTTATTTGCAATGTCAGTGGTTGACATTTTAGCCTCAATTTGTTGAGGCAGTAAGTATATTTGAGATGATTTAAGATGGAAAGTGTGCCATATCCATTGAGCAAGATTCTCAGTCACACAAGGCTTGCATGCTTGCATGCTATTAACCATGTTTCAATGTAAATGTGCTTTAAATAATAAAAATCAGTTCCCATGTTAGTGATGTTCGGCTCTTGAGGACGACAATCACCACCTCAATTCCTAAACATTATTAAGGATGGACAGGACTTGATGACTTCTTACTTCTTGCTACATTCTAGATGTGCACTGTATAAGCTAGTCTTGCATAATGTTAGTACCATTGTTGGTACTTGTTCTGCTTAATTCCTGGAAATGAAGTTCTTCATAATATTATTGCTACATACTACATCACATACACATTTTGGAAAAGCTGTATGTCATCTAAGACTTATTAAAATATATAATTTCCTTATATTGATACTGTCACATTTAGTCTGGACTAAAAGAGAAACTGGAACTAATGTACAAGAAATTTATTAACAAATACTTATAATATTTATTGGTAAACTCAAATTCTAGAGTTGTATAGCATTTAATTGTAGGTGTCCTTTAAAAAAACCCACCAATATCTTATTTTAAGTTTGTTCATTAGTCAATAGTGTAATTAGAATATAAATGATCCTTCTTCTGAACGTCTAAGGGCTAATATGTAAATTAGATTATTGGGAGACTCCTTAATATAACATATAACAATATAATATAAATATGCTGTATAGAGGACACTTACTGTATTTCTTTCCATGGATGCTTCAGAGAGAAGTTTTGTAGTGCTGTTGACTCTTGAGGAGCTGGCATTGTAGCCACAGATAAACCCACCACTTCAGTTGGTGTTTTTACTTGAGGCAAAAAGCTAGCATGCCCTGATAAAATGGTAATATTACAGTTTTTGGAAAACATGTATACAAACAAACTGTAGTGTTTTTCCTAACATTTCCCAACATTTGCCAAAAATACTGTTAATAAAAATACAAAACAAAACATTTAGGCAAAAACTTGATAATGTGTGTGATCTCCTAATTTGCTCAATAAATAAGGCACTTCTTGCAATTTAATGGATACACATGTATTGAGAGAACAAGAGGGGTGACAGTTCTTTACTATATATGTATATATAACATTAATTCTGTTTTGCAAATGTCAGTAATAATAAAGCCCTGAACAGTTCTGTATTCATATATAGCATACTATACCAGCCCAATAAGGATCAGTAGTAAAATATTATTTTTTTGTGTAATGTATCCAATCCAATCCAGTTGGAGTACAGCTAAATTAGTGGAATATAACAATAGATTTGAATTGGTGCTGTATAAATACCTGAATCATGATTGTCTTCCTCGCTGTCACGAAAGTCCAAAGACAATATATTCTCATTCTGTATGTTTGCTTCCCTTTTACAAAACTCCCACCTCTTTACCTGCAGTTCTTGTAGCCAGTACATCTTGGCATGATTATTAACAGCCTGAGAACATTTAGAAGCAGAATTAAACTGTCTATCAAACCCTAACATTGATTAAGAATTGGTTAAGATAAACCTGTGAAACTATAAATAATTCAATAATACCCCATTCAAACTGACATGAAATACCGTTGGTTCAGTCAAATTTCTGGGTTGGCTCAACTGGCCAAGTAATTTTCTCAGTGTAAATCTATGTTTCAAATACCCGGGTGTGTTTTCTCTATTTTATTCTACCCAGGAAAAATGTTTTGTTATTTGTGGGACCCGGGTTTCTGCCAGTGTGAATGGTGTTTACCTGGAGGGAAGTAGAATTCAGGTCACATGAACCTGATGACATTTTCCACATGTTGCATATATTTCATCTACCAATAAATAGGATTCAGTGTGAACAGGGTTGAAAAGCAGGGAGATTGAAAAGTGGGGATGTTACCCATAGCAACCAATCAGATTCAAGCTTACATGCTCCAGTATATAAAATGAAACCGAGAGCTTTTGCATGATGTGCTAGTAGTACTAATAGCATGGAAACAAAAATGCTCCTGGACACTGTGGTATTGATTTTTTTTTACCAATAATTTTCATATCACTAGCCCACCGCTATGTTAGGGGCAGGTCCTTGGTCACAAACCTATACTCTTGATACTACTGAACAAGATTATTGCTTTTAGATGGCTAAGTATTATGAAAACTAAATGTTAATATTACATACCTTTAGCACAAAGGTTTTCGTTGGGGTCTTAATCTGGAATATTCCTTCCCCTGCATCCACACTGAAATGAAAGGTTGACGCACATAGATCTATGCTTCCCAGAGGCCATACATCTGACGCCATTCTGTAGTAGAACAGGCAACACTTCTTGTCATCATAAGAAAAGAAACGATGCTTCCAGGCTTTAACAAGGCCAGACATCCCCAGCTTATACAGATAGCCACAAAGCTTCTTTGACTTTACTTTATCATCCTTATTTGATGAAGGCGCTTCAGTAGTCACATCCTCAATACGTCCTTCACAATTTGCACTTGACGTTGCAATTTGCTCATCGGGCCTTTCCACATTTCCTACATCAGGTGGGGTTTCTCCAGTGATATTCCCTTCTAATTCATACATGTTTACAAATAAGCCTGTGTTTCCTATGTGAAATAAATCCAAACACAACAATAATTTCATGCCCTGTGCGATAGAAGTAAAAAGTAAACATTTGTCATGTATAGGTATTTATAACATATTTGACAAATATGTCACGACAACATTGATCAAATAGTACAATAGTATTTCCTCTACATCCAAACACTTTACATATAAAAACATTAAGTTTTAATAAATGTATTACCAAGTTGCTTATTAACAGATATTTATCATTAAGACAATTTAGACATAAAATGAAAGAGCTGCGCCTAAATTTACTTTTAAATTGAACTATGGAACCGGAAAAGCGGGGATGTTGCCTATAGCAACCAATCAGATTCAAACTCTTAGTGTTATTTTACATACTGGAGAATGTTAGCTCGAATGTTATTGGTTGCTATGGGCAACATCCCCACTTTTCCGGTCCTGCAGTTTAGTACATTTAGACCATAGTCTTTGTATATTGTGCTATTCCATGGAGTAGCACAATATACAGGAAGCAGCAACTCTATGATTAAACAACAACTTTAAGCTTCTAATTAATGCAATATTCTGTCACGACTGTACTTATACAATAACAAATGTACTGAGGCCAAACAAGTGTTACATTAAAAAAAATATAATAATTATAATAAGGAAAAAACAAAACAACCTGCTGATAACTAAGAAGGAAATAAAGGCACAGATTATAGACACAGTGTGGCGTGTGGAATGATATTTTGCTGTAATAACTTGTTGTTTTAAACAACAATCGCAGTGATCGCCTTGAGGTTAAGGCTGTATGTGTTGTGGTGTGACCTGTATGTGAGGAATGCAGTAAGCAATGGAGAGTTCTACCACACACACACAGTCACACATATAATATAATATAATATATATAATATATACACTACACAGTACAGGACAATGGGGGATGAGCAGCATACCAGCCAGTGCTCCTGCGGGACAGGCTCTCCCTGTGAATCCTCTCCACCAGTGCCTCCATAGGTGTAATGCCGGTGCCGCCCCGGGGAAGGGAGTACAGTTGCGTGCTGCTCCCTGTCATGTTGTATTGAGTCACCTCCGTGCTGTTGTAATCTGTGGTTGTTGGGTTAGATTCTCCTTCTGTTGAATGTCTGCAGAGGAATTCTACCTCATATGTATCTAACACGCCATGGACATACAGTATGCACATAACTGCAGCTATTTAGCCAGTGCAGGTGTAGGTATAGGGTCACTACTACCAGCTTAAAGGACTTGTAACAGGAATGACCCTCACATGGGCTCAATAGTACACTTTACGTACTACTGACTTGCAACTTACTCAAGAGAGGGCAAAACCATGTTGAATTGCAGGGGAGGTACTTTTTATTTGTTGCAATCAGTATTACAGGTGAGAGATGATGTTTCCAGCCCAAGTCTCAAACAGTGTAACAGAAGCGTAATAATAATGCAGCGGGTATAGTGTGCAACAATTAGTAAGCGTTCCCTATTGACTAGATTGCGCTGTTATGCCCATGACAAATATGGCCGCGACACGCTCCAAGAGTTCCTAGGCGGTGTTATGACATTGTGGAAGATAGAGGGAAAATGGTGCTGCTGCTGCTTTTCGGTCTCCTATACGAGGGTTGTAAAGGAGGAGACAGACAGCGGTATAGTTCTGCGGGCACTGCGGACATTTAGTGAGGCCGAGTGTTACACAGTGTTTTCCCTCTAGCACACTCCCGCCCTCTCATGCTACAGTTCCTGTCAGTGTGCAGTCAGGGAACGTGGATGAAGCTATAGGCAGGTATAGTATAGAATATAGTACAGTATATAGGATATTATAGTAGCCCATGCGTTTCTTCCCTCACACACGCCTCTGTTATATAGTATAACACAAGCCTGTCTCTAATATAATAGGTGTCTTAAAGGCAACTAGAATAGTACAGATAAGATAATAAAGGGGAATGCTGGCATTTTGTGTTCTTTGCCTGCATGGGGTATAGAAGAGCTTTATGAATAAATGTCATGCAGGGGAGGTGTAGTATAACACCTGTATGTAGTTTAGTTAATGGGCTACGTATGCATTATAATCTAATTTCCATGTCACTATAAAAAGCATATTGCAGGCATTTTTTATGTACACATATATATATATATAAAAGTATAAAACTATTCAGATTTCACAGTATAAGTTGCTAAAATTGCTATATGTAAAATTATATTGTAATTCACATGAAGGATTGGATCATAACTTTATGCTTGTAGGTTCAATAGTGCGTATGTCTGGATCCAGTCCAAAGTTCCCATTCTTCATGTACTAATCCTGTATGAGTGAATTCCCCATACTATAATATGGTACAAGCCATCTTGTTGGATTTTTAATTCCCGTGGTTTGATTAGATTATTCAGGTCATATATATGAATTTAAAGGGCTATTTAAGGTTAGATTGCATTAGATGTCAATACAAAGTACAAACAATCTTTCTTAATACTCCCATTCAAAAGCTTTAAACAGTAAAAAGTTATGTACAGCATTTATCACAGTCAGCATAGTACAGTTATACCTTGTTCAGACCGCAAGCCTTGCGAATCCCAGGGGATTTGCCAGTTCGTTCACGCTGCACAGTACTGACCCGGGGATTCCTGATTCGACAGTGAACACTGCAGCGTTGAACCAGGCTACAGAGACCCAGGATTTTCCAAATCCCCATTCAGATTGCAAGCAGAAAGCTGGGGCTATCATGAAACCGTCAATTTCATTAAAATCTAAATGGGGTGTCAGTTGTGTTCACCATGGCTGCCTGCGCTGTATTATGTTACAAGCCTAATACTTACTTAACATGTCTTGCTAATTGGTGTAAATCCTCATATACCTATAATCAAAGCAACTAATGACATGATGAAATGTTTTTGTTGTGAATAATATCTATTTTTATTTGCTTTGCAGCTCATCTGTAACATTCTCAATATGAGGAACCTAAAGTTACTCAAATCTATGCAGTGTAACTGTGCTCAAGGAATAGGCACACCACAATGCAGCTCCATACGTACCGACTCTGGGACAGTTATTATTGGCTCCGGTTATGGCTTTGTAGAGTTGGATCCCAATTCAGAGCAGGTGAGTGATAATATAAAATGCCTCTTTTATTTTATTCGCAATATCCATTTTTTAGCGTTGTGTTACATTTTAGTGTCTCACTGCTATGAATATCAACAATACAGCACAGCATAAATACAGGAAAACATAGTGGATTTTGGTTTTTAATAATATTAAAAATATTTGTATACTTTAACTGATGATTTACTAGTCATGTACACTATTTACTTTACATTAGATCACATCCTGTGTCAGCAAGTGCATAGAATGTAACTTTTTTTGACCACTGATAACAGTCACTTGTTCCGTCTGTATGTTTGTTAATACTTCTCGATTGTTCCAGTTTGTAAATAATGTAGGCAGTGTGTTATACAGTGAACATCTAGGGGTATATTTACTAAGCGGTGAGATTGAATCTGATTGGTTGCTGTGGGCAACATCCCCATTTTCCAATCCCACTGCAATCTCACCGCTTAGTAAATATACCCCCTAGTCTTTTATATATTTGTTACATGCATGCAAATATACAGTATTAAAAAAATATATACATACATACATACACAGCCTGTAGAAAACAACATGCTTTACAAAGTTTGGATCCAGTCCTAAAACTTTTACCGTAGTTATATATCTATTAATGACACTATTATCTGGAATTATTTTTATTTTGAATTCATTAATTATTTTAATTTCTTTTTTTTGACAGATCATAGCAGATGTGTCGCTAACACATGACAGCTTTTTACCTGAAGATGGAAGTGGTCTTGTTGTTGGGATACAGGATGTTCCAGATCTGGAGTCAGTGTGTATTGCCACTTCCACGGGTGATGTCATTCTGTGCAATCATAACACTGGTCAGGTAATCTTCCTTGAGCAGTTTGCAGCCTCTTGTTTAGAACAATAATGTTTTTCTTCCCCTTCATCTCATTTATTATCAGTTATTTTCATTACAGATTCCTCCTGTAGATATTTCTCTTCCCTATAGCTCCTAATTCCTCTAGGTGGAAAAGTTCTCCGGGTGCAATATGTCATTTATTCAGGGAGCTAGAGAATTTCAAACTATGATAAGGGCTGATTGACTGGCTGGTCATTCTATATTTTAGGATTGTATGATATAGAAATGTCAGTTCACTTTAATTGACAGTAAGAATGTATATGGTGACTCTGCTTAGTAATCTTTCATACTTTCTACATTGTGCTGTACTGAGGAACTCTGAGAAATGATATGGTAGAATAGCTGCACTTTGTATTCTAATGCACCGCCTTCTGAAGAATGGTATGTTATGCAAAAAATCCCTTTATAGTTGTTAGCTGTATAAACCTATTTTATAGTTGTATAATTGTTAACTGTTAAATGAAGTACATTTGTCTGTCTCCTCACTTTCTGTTTCATAATTTTACAGCTTGAATGTGTTGGCAGTGTTGATAGCGGTATTAATACTATGAGCTGGAGTCCAGATCAGGAACTTGTACTCCTTGTCACAGGTATATATGATTTCTCAACTGTGAGTTTGCCTCAAAATAAAAGGCAGCCATGACAGTAACGTTCTGTTACTGTCAGCAGTGTGGATAGTGGTATTGTTACTATGGGACAAGTTCAACGCTGCGCACGCTGGTCGCATGCTTTTTCCCGTCTGTTACGGTACTGAAAATTCATGTCTTTTTATACGCTGCTGTATATATTGCTCAGATTTCAGCTCGCATTCTCCAGTATGAAAAATGAACCTGAATCTGATTGGATGCTATAGACAGCGTCCTTGCTTTTCCAGTACCGCATATATAATGAAATCACAGTTATATATATTTAGAATTCCAGAATAACTAGTTCATAATGATTATAATTGTGATTGTTTCGTTTAAAAATACCTCAGAATTTTTCATGCACAAGACATGACAGGAAAAAGAAAAAAGTTACAATATTCAGAATTTAGGAGGTGAAGTGATTGAAAGTGTTGATCCAAATTTCACTGTGAAGTGTCAGGAAAAATGACCATCTTAGTAATGATACAAATGTAATGTAAGTTTGGTCAAGTTACCTCCTAATACATCATCTAGTGTAAAATGATTGTGTCCTATATGTCATCATCTGCTTTGCATAAGCAATAGTTTATTTTGTATTTTTAAGGTCAACAGACGCTTATTCTGATGACAAAAGATTTTCATCCAGTTGCTGAGGTGCCAATTCACCAGGAAGAGTTTGGGGAAGGTATGTTTTTTAGAACCTAGAGTATAATATGATTGTTTTCTCGTGTAAATAAATGTATCTGTAATGATTGGTGTTCGCGTACCTTTTTGTTTATTCATTTTTATTTCCTTTTGATAATTTTTTACAGGACAATTCATCACAGTTGGTTGGGGCAAAAAAGAGACTCAGTTCCATGGATCTGAAGGAAAAGAGGCGGCTCGCCAGAAAGTAAAGGTAGAGTGAAAGAATCTGAAAAGTTTATAAACCAGCCCCCTATTGACTACAGACCCATAGTTTATCACTGCCTGCCATTTTCCAGACTGTGGAGCCTGCTTTGCCCTGGGACGACAGAAAACCTCACGTTACTTGGAGAGGCGATGGACAGCTATTTGCTGTGAGTGCCATATGCCCTAGAACAGGTAAGGTTCTGAAACTGTAAAATGTCTAAAAATGTTCTACTCATGCTTTTATAATTAACAACCAGATTTTAGTATGCAAAGTAAAACTGATCAGAAAAAAAAGAAAAACAAAAATAAATATATATATATATATATATATATATATATATATATATATATACACATTTTATGCATATGCAGGGCAGGCCCACACATCAATAAGGGCTCCGCTAAACATTGCGCTCACACAGTGTTGTGTGCGGAATACTTAAAGGTGGTTTTGTCTCTCTTATATTGCAGGAGAACAATGCATGCAATACTTTCGATAGCAAATTTTGTACGTTAGTCTTTTTATTCGGTGCTCATGTACTGAATCTATTATCTGGATCTGGATGGAAGTAGGCCTTAAAATATTGCATTTTATATATGAAACTCCCTGGGTTACTTTATAGTGATTTAGTGCAATATCTTCTTCATAATCATACATTCTTAAAGGATTAAAAGTCTCTGTCTCTTCTTTACATCATTACGCAGGTGCTCGCAAGATCAGAGTGTGGAACAGAGAGCTTTCCCTGCAGTCCACCAGTGAACCAGTGGAAGGCTTGGAACAGGCACTCTCCTGGAAGTAAGTATTATTTATTTTAATATCTCAGAATTGTACAGGACAATTGACAATAAGTAATAGGTACTTGGTTAACTGCAACAATTAACTGTACAAAAAAGTTTTACCCTCCCTGAACTAATGTATTTGTGCGGGAAATTGTTATGGCTGATGCAGAGGGGCAGGCAAAATGAACATGTTTGCTGCTTGGAGGTTTCTTGAACTTGCATTTTGGCAATTGAAACTGGGATTTGGTCAGGATTAATGGTGTCCTCAAACCTTGTGTACAGATTCAGTCTGCTGTTTTTAGTATGGAATAATTGTGGTTGTTTTCTATGTGTTTAAATTATTTAAAGAAAAGAGAGCTCACAGTTCCTTAAAATGGACGCACACAATTTTTCACAGTTAAGGCCTCTTTAAAAAAAAACAAAAAAAAACATAAAACGTAAACAAGATTTGTTGTTTAGTTCATTTTGATGAGATTGTCAAGCCAGGGAGGAATCCTTATATTTATGGCATACTAACCCTTTCTAATAGAAAGGCAGGAGATAAGTGGTGGGAGTACCCTGTGTGTGAAACAGGGACCCATAATACTCCTAGGTAGGAAGGAGTTCTGACAAATAGAAGGCTGTTATCAATCTAATTTAGCTCTTAAGCTTAGTACCCACTCATAATGTAATTTATAGGAATAATAAACCCCCTGGGAGCTTCATCTATTTAATACTATTTTAAACACTTATTTCACCACTTTGTTTACACCATTTTCTCTATATTTTAAATATTTTGTATAACCCACTAGGGATATACTAAGATTTTAACCCTAGATTACTTAGTAAAGCTGGCCATTCACGAGAACGACTTCGTTCTCGTGGAATATCGGCGGTGCCAGGGGAAGGTGAAGACAGGCAAGTGCTGGCAGCTATAACAATTATAGATAGTGGCGGAAGGGTGGCAGTTTGGGCCCCCTTGTGTAGCGGCCCGGTCGCAGTTGCGACCGCTATCCCTACGCCACTGTGCGTGACGGCCCGTGAATGGCCACCTTTACGAAGTTACTTTTTATTGTCTCTTATTATTTGGATACTAACTGAAAAATTCTGTGCATCCATTTTAAGGAACCATGAGCTCTCTTTTCTTTAAATACGTAATTAATTGGGTTCTGGGCATGCACCTCTTTGTCTGAGTTACTAGACATACTATTCCTATGAGATAGTGACTATTCCATTTGGAGTGGCGATAATAACGCCCAAAATAAAGTATTTTCTATGTTTATAATATCCACCAAACTACTCCCAGAGCTGAAATATTTTGGTAGGGTGGGATCTCTGGTCAGGGGAGCAAAACACCTAGGCAGGGGAGCAGTGCTATGTAGAGAGGGTCCACATCCTGAGGTGGATAGTCACTTGCTCCATTTTGTGCTCCATTTGGTTGCAGCTACTACCATTCTGTCTATCTTACCCATCATTAACCAGATCCTAGGGTGTCAGCTCTGGATTGCAGCAATTGGTATTAAAGCAATAACTGCACAGACAGGAGTTTTTGTATTAAAGCAATAACTGCACAGACAGGAGCGTTGGTATTAAAGCAAACTGCACAGATTGGAGCGTTGGTATTAAAGCAATAACTGCACCGCCAGCACCGTTGGCATTAAAGCAATATCTGCACATCCAGGAGCGTTGATAATAAAGCAATAACTGCACATACTGGTGTGTTGGTAGCAAAGATTTTACAGCACAGAATTATTGTCACTGGAAGTTGAAGCAACAGCTGACCATCAGTATGAGGCACTGGTATGAACCAGTGATCATGCCACATTTTTTACTCTTCATAGCATTTTTAACCCCTTTTTAAGACGCAGCCAATTTGGTCCCAAAAGACCAAGCCCTATTTTACACATCTTACATGTTACCAGTTCACTATTGATGTGGTTTTGAGCGGCCTGCTTGTTAGACACCGCCATAAATGACCCCATTTCAAAAACTGCACACCTCAAAGTATCCAAAACTGCATTTTGGAAGTTTATTAACCCTTCAGGTGTTGAACAGAAATTAAATCAAAATGAGGGTAACATTAAGAAATTTCCATCCGTTTAATTTTGGAACAGGACAGATGTTAACCAGAAGACAAAACTTAAAATGTAATGTAATCCAATGATTTTCGAAATACCCCATATGTGGTTGTAGAAAATTATTTGGGTACACAGGTGAGCTCAGAAGGCACCATTTTGGAAAGAACACCCCTCAAGGAACTCATCTATAGGTATAGTGAGATTTTTTTTACCCCACTGGTGTTTTGTGAAATTTGTTAAAATTGGGATGTAAATATTAAAAATAAAATTTTTTCCATTAATTTGTGGATTCACCCCAAAATTTTACATTTCCACATAGGGTAATAGTCAGAAAACACCCCATAATTTGTTGCCCAATTTCTCCTGAGTACGGCAATACCCCATATGTGGTTGTAAAATAATATTTGGGTACACAGTAGAGCTCAGAAGGAAGGTAACACCTTTTGGCTTTTTTAGCGCAGATTTTGCTGGAATAATTTTTGCGACCCTGTTACATTTGCAGAGCCCCTTTTGTATCAGTACAGTAAAAAACCCCAACAAATGGCACCATTTTATAATGAACACCCCTCAAGGAACACATCTATGGGTGAAGTGAGAATTTTGACCCCACTGGTGTTTTGTGAAATTTGTTAACATTGTGAAGTAAAAATGAAAAATGTCATTTTTTCCATTATTTTGCGGATTCACCCGAAAATGTTACATTTCCACATAGGGTTATAGTACGGCAATACCCCATATGTGGTTGCAAAATAATATTTGGGTTTACAGCTTTTTTTAGTGCAGATTTTGCTGGAATAATTGTTGTGACCATGTTACATTTGCAGAGCCCCTTTTGTAACAGTACAGTAAAAAACCCCAACAAATGATACCACTACACCCCTAAAGGAACTCATCTATGAGTGTAGTGAGCATTTTGACCCCACTGGTGTTTTGTAGAATTTTTTAATACTGTATATACTCGAGTATAAGCCTAGTTTTTCAGCACATTTTTTTGTNCTGAAAGTGTCCCCCTCGGCTTATACTCGAGTCATTGTCCGGTCAGATGTCAATAAGTTATTCCAGTTTTTTAGAAGTGAAATTAGGTACCTCGGCTTATATTCGGGTCGGCTTATACTCGAGTATATACGGTATTTGGGACATGAACATTAAAAATGTAATTTTTTTTTTATTCCTTTTTGGATTCTTCCCAAAATGTAACATTTCCACAACGGTAAGAGTAGGAAAAACAGACAATAATTTGTTACACATTTTCTCCTAAATATGACAACGCCCCTTATATAGTTGTAAAATGCTTTTTAGGCACACGTTAGGGCTCACAAAAGAAGAGCAGCCATTTTTTTGTGCAATTTTGTGCTTTTGGAGTACCATGTTGCATTTGACATCCCTTGTTGTATAAACCCCCAAAAAGTAATACTATTTAGTAAGCTACACCCCTAAAGAAACTCATCCATGGGTATAGTGAGCTTTTTGACCCCACTGGTGTTTTGTAGAATTTTTAAACATTGGTACGTAAAAATTAAAAATGTCATTTTTTCCTCCATGACAGCAGCCATCACTAACAGCCGCCATATATATATATATATATATATATATATATATATATATATATATATATAGCGCGGCTGTCTTTAGGCCATGGTCGGCTTTCATGAGGACATTGTTATGAATAGGTATAGCCATTGTTGAGGCTCTTCTCGCATCCATGTGTGATACCCCAAAAGAACCTTATTTATTCCCCAAGGATTTATCACCACGGTTACAAGCTGCAGTCAATCATTGAGCGACTCTCCCCAATACCTCCCAACATTTGTCCGGGGGATTCTTGCAAAAGATGCTGAAGTGTTTTATTAAAAAAAAAAAAAAAAAAGTTATGTCACTGTGCGATCACCCTGTGACACCGCAGGGTGACAGATTAAACAGCCGCCGTATATATATGGCGGCTGTCTTTAAGGACCCTTTCCCGGAAGGGGTTAAGGGGTGTTTTCTTGCCAAAGAGGAGTTTTTTTTAGCTGCAATTAAATTAAATGGTAATGTGGTCTGCAATGGTCCAAACTCACCATTAATAAGTAATAACTGTGTTAGATGATCCCCTTCTGATATATAGAGAGGTGTAAACATTTGATACCACTTTACCATGAAATTTAATTACAAAATGATATGCTCCTATGACAAGCTCATGCAAA
>JABWIB010002366.1:32428-59537 GCA_016617825.1 Platyplectrum ornatum | reverse complement strand
TCCACAAATAATACAGAAGCAAACAGGTAATACTAGAGTCCACAAATAATACAGAAGCAAACAGGTAATACTAGAGTCCACAAATAATACAGAAGCAAACAAGTAATACTATAGTCCACAAATAATACAGAAGAATACAGATAATACTAGAGTCCACAAATAATACAGAAGCATACAAGTAATACTAGAGCCCACAAGTTAATGCAGAAACAAAATGCTGGAACTCAGGAGATGCACACAGAATTGATATAATCAGTAATTTGTTATATAGACCTTGCATATGCAATGAATATGAACTTTGAATGTGTTTAATCAAATTAAAAACGATTATTGGATAGCGAGTGGAGAAAAAAAATTCTATGAAAGATAAAAAAAACAAGATAAATCGTTTGTTTGCCCTACTTTTAACACACCCATTAACAACAATTGCATAGTGTGTGGACTAGGTGTTCCTGTGATTACTGACTTGTCTTCAATGGAAAAATTGTACAAATTTTCACAAAGACCATACCAAAACCATAATCTTTCTAGTGAGTGGCCACCTTTAGTCTTTTGAGATTTTAGTCTTTTTGCTGCTATTTTCTGTTATTGGAAATAACAACTTACTAAATAACAATGTTAAACNTCTGGTATCTTATATGTTGCTACAAAAAATATACAAAGGAAAAATATATAGCACTTCTATAGGACTTGAGTGACACAACCTTCAAAAATACCAATACCAATAGTAAATTGGTTTGTTTCCACCTTTAATGCCCTTATTTAAGCTCTGTCATTCTCTGGCAAATTTCACTTCTAATAGACTGTGACATCCAGTTCACCTGTAACAAACCTGTTATTCTATATATAAAATCAATGCTTACTTTTCGTTCAATAGTTATTCTTTCAAGTTAAAGTCTGCGTCCAGACTTCTGTGGACACATATACTGGAGTGTTATTGATGGCTTTGTAGGTTAGCAACAAGATTTTGTATTTAATTAAAAAGATTAAACTGGGATGAATGTGTGTAAAATCTTGGCATATGAAATATACTTTCAATGCTATGCCAACCTCTGATATTTTAGAGTTGAAATGTTATTTAATAAATATGCATTACTCTGTATTAAACATTTTATGAAATTTATAGGTAACCTATACCATATATAAATTTTACGGTCCAAGATTTCAAAATGTAAAAGAGAATTGTGATACATTTTGCCAAATCTCAGCTTAACATATACATGCACTTTTATATGCAAATAACAGCAGAAAAAGAACAAAATTGGATAACCGTAGGAGCAGTAAATGAATGATAAACTGTGTGTCTCTGTTACCATAGCATTTCTTGTACCAGGCAAAACAGAAAGTGTGGTTTGAATATTTATCAGAATGTTCTTTTTACTTTCCATTTGTATGGATAAAGTTAGCATATTAATGTGCACACGTAACGTAGATACAGCAATATCATTGGTAAATAGCAGAAACATTTTCTCTTTGCTGTCAAGATCAATTAAAGGTCACAGATATCTTAAGCATCATAAAGCCCATAATATTGTAAATGGTATGGTTTTTATAATGCATGTTTTATCATATTTACACAAGATTATACTATATCTATTATACTATAGTCTATCAACACGTATTAACCTAAGATTATAATGCTCATCAGACCACTGCAACAATGCTTCATTTGAAAGGTTCTGTATGTTAACACAAATGATTTGGGCATATTATTGCAAAACATTACATTTAATTCATGTTAGAAAACTGCTTTTTGTTTATAGAAAATATAAAGAAAAAGATAAATAACATGGTTCAAAATGGTGGAGATAATAAACATTTCATTTAATAATGATTGAACACAAATGAAAATAAAGAAATTATTGGTAGCACTAATTTTCCACCAATTGTTTCACTATTTTTGAACTACTTATTTCCTTTTCATTGTACTTATATTGCTTTCACTATTTTACTATTTTTCGTACGACATATATATCTCAAACCATTGTAACCAGCACTCTCGCTGCTCATCTGTTGTATTGCTCCCGGTGCTTTAAAACTTCAGCCATTCTCCAGCATATTATTCCCAACAGAAGAAGCACTCTGGAAGACTTGAGATTTCTATAGGTAAAAGCCTTTTATTGAACTTCAGACATGTGTACAGCCAGCGCTTCAATCACTGAAACATTGATTTTCGTCAGGGCACTTTAATAAATATGTCTCCTCCGAAACCCCCCCAACATAAACACATTCACAATATCAGTGTGTCAATATCAACCGGTTCAGCTATTGAAACAAACATCTCACATGTCTGAAGTTCAAAAAAAGGATTTTACCTATTGAAATCAAGTCTTCCAGAGTGCTTCTTTAATTTTGAAAGTGTTTAAGAATAAATAGTCAATCAAATCCATGCACATCAATTGTTTGTATTAATGATATCTATCTGGTTTAGGTTGGTTCTCAGTTGGAATTTGATTCATGAACTATAATACATATGGACTGAGGTTCACTGTAAATTGTTGGTACATGTATTAAGTTCTTTGACTTGCTGGAGGGCTGTGGTTTTCCAGTCTTTTCCTGACAACCATTCACTACAGACGTGTGAAAGACATAAGCAGAAGAGGAACCAACAAATAAACCCAACCTTCTGAAAGGTAAGCTCTTTCTCAACCCTAACCCTTATGCCAATTCTCACCATAACACTTCCCTTCCATCCCCCTAACCCTCCTTGCATTCTAACCCTAACTTTTCCTTCTATTATTCATTCCCTCCCTTTGGCCTAACCCTAACCTTACCTTCTATGATTCATCCCCTCCCCTCCTCATAGTCTAACCTTAACCTTCCCTTTTATGATTTATCCCCTCCCTGTAACATAACCCTAACCTTCCTTTCTATGATTCATCCCTTCCCCATAGCCTAACCCTAACCTTTCCTTCTATAATTAATCCCCTCTCCATAGCCTAACCCCAACCTTCTCCTCTATGAATTATCCCCTCCCCATAGCCTAACCCCAACCTTCTCCTCTATGAATTATCCCCTCCCCATAGCCTAACCCCAACCTTCTCCAATCTATCATCAAAGGAAGTTCGAATTTTCCTAACCCAAACACTAATTCTCACCCTAACCCTCCCTGTACATCCCATTCCCTCTCTGCAGTGTAACCCTAACCATCCCCTTCTACACTTTATACCCTCCCTGTATCCTAAACCTAAACCTCACCTTTAAAGCTCCATCCCATTCCCACCTATTCATCCGCAGCTCCTGCCATCCATGTCTCGCTGGGTCCATGGGGAGTTGGGGAAAGATTCAAAAGTTCTGTATCGTAAAGATCATGCACAATAATTTTTAAATACAGACAGACAAAATTCAGCTTTGGGCTGTATCGCTTGCTAGACGCACATGTAGGAACCAATGGTGAGATTAAAACTTAACCTACAGTAGATTTTAACTTAGAATGTTACTTAGATTTAACAGCTTTCATTGTCAAAAAAGGGGAAAAAAATGCTTATTCTCAAGTGAAATATTTGAGAAGGAATTGCTGGGAAATAACAATGTTTAATTAACAGTCCAGAGCCAGACTCATGTATATCAATCTCCAGCGTAAGAAAGCCTAACTATAACATCTGCGCATACATGCCCCATATGTTACACTACAGACCTCCTAGTGGGAGAGTTCACTCACAATTTGTTAATTAATAATGTGTCTGTAATAATCTATCTGTCTATCTATCTATCTATCTATCTATCTATCTATCTATCAAGTTACAAAAATATTCTGCTGGACTCCAGCATGTGGTTGATAAAATGCTTAAGTTTCTGCTGGTATGGTATTGAACATATTTATCTGTATTTCTCATATCATTTTTGTTTAGAACCTATAACCAAAATGAAATGTAATACTGGACCCCCCTTGGTGAGGGTCCAGTATTGATAGACAGACAGCAGACAGTACTGTTTTTGCAGTAACTCTTGTAGTAGTGTGGTTACTATTGTGGTCAACTGTCTCCCTCTGGTGTAGCATAAAGACCTATACACTACACCTGAGCCGCTGCAAATCATATCTATTTATACATTTATTTATTTGTTAACAGGTTTTTATCTAGTGCCATTATATTACAAAATGCTTTACAATTTAAAGCAACCATTCATATCAGATCCAGTCACAATGGAGCTTACAGTTTATATTCTCATATACACACATGGAGACACACAGTAGCATGTTTATTTCTGGGAGTGTGGAAAAAAAACTGCAACAGATGAGTTACCACATGAGCCACTGTGCTGCCCTTAATGTGATTAGCCTTAATGTGGAGCCATGCATACTCCAAGGTCACCTTCACCATCCCTTTGTCCCTAAAGCTGGCAATCCACGATAACTACAGTACATCGTTCTCGTGGAATATCGGCACCATCAAACAGGGTGATTTTAGCTAGGGAAAATCACCCCGTCTGCGGGCCATCCATGAGAACAATGTCATTCTCATGGTGACCAGTAAAAATGAAAAAAGAAAAAAATATAACATACATTCCTGGGGTCTGAGCCGGGCACCGGAGCTGTGCCCGGCTCCTTCTTGTGATGCATGGAGAGACGCTGTATATGCGTGACGGCGCCATGCATATACTGCATCTATCTGTACAAGACGGAGACGCCGGACCATCATAAGCACAGCTCCGGTGCCCGGCTCAGACCCCAGTAATTTGAGTATGTTTCATTTGTTAATTACAGGTATTTTCATTTTTTTTAAACAAACAAACGATCATCACTGATCAATCGGAAAATCTGAATGATCAACTATATCGTTTGTTTAGGTTTTTCTGCGTTTTAATGCTGTTTCTTTTTTTTAATGTGGCCATTCATGGGCCGATTTTTACCCTACCCATTAATATAGCTATTACACATTAAGAACTGGATCCAGACCCTGTGCGCAGGTCTGTGTATTCACATGAGACAGGGGAGTTCACCCCCTTCCCAGTGAGTACAAGTCGTACAAGCTCCAGGACACAATTCCCCCTGAAACCATGCCCATTGCATGTTTCAGCTACGAAACTCAAATATCATATACATGTAAAACATAATAGTAACATCAGCCGCAGAAATGTGCAAATTTTAATTTCATTTACTGTACATATACTGACATCATGTAATTCAGCTGACATATGTAATTCAGCATATATATATATATATATATATATATATATATACATTCAGCTTCTATATACTGTACTATGTATACTTATTTGTTTTATTGCAAGTCCATACTCCAAACTCTCATGGTCTAGATAACAATTGTTGCATAATCACAAATGGTTACCTTATCAAATCAATATTTTCATCTAGTTATTTAGTAGTAGAAAAAGACAATTCCATGAAATACCTGCAGTATCCATCACACAGGGTTGTACATTCCTCAAGGCACATCCGACTCATTAAGAAGCCTTTGAAACATGACTCGGAATTATAGTCAAGCCAGTTCCCCATCTATAAGGAAGAGGTGCCCATCTGTAGACAGATGTTTCGGGCCTTGCCCCTCACCAATGCAGAGCATGGCCTATAAGACTCCATACAGCATAATGGTGATCTCCTTAAGGAGAATGTCTGACCCCCGAGAGCTACATTGAAGACCTCGCATTAGATCCCTGCTCTGCACTGATCAGAGCAAGCACCCCGAAAAAGTTGCCTGCAGATGGGCACCTCTACATTATGGAAGGTGAGACAAGTACATTCAATATATGCTCAGAACCTACAAATGATAATAAAGGGGTTCATTTAAATATCTTATATCTTTAGTTAAATATCTAGCATGTAAATTGTTCTACATAAATGCAGCAGAAAGAAGGGAAGCACAATGTAAATATTTGGGAGGTGTTACAGATTAACACCTTCTATTTTTATTCCTAAAGCTCAAATATATTCAAAATTGTAACATAAAGGGAGAAAGAACAGCAGGGCTGAAACAGACAAATAATCTGCTTTAGGAGTGAAATTGTAAACAGTAGGAGGCAAGGAAGAGCGATATGTCTAACCGTGAAAGGAGAAAAATAGCAGTAAAAAATGGGGACGTACTGTAATATAGAAGAAATAGCAAAACATGTAATGATTACTAACGATAATTCATTATTACAATTACATCTATTTGTCTAACTAATGAATCCCTCCAGGAATAATATTTTTATATCAAAAGTGTGTATTATGCAATATTATTTTAATGACTGTAAACTATATAAAAAAAACATATATTATATCAAAATAAAGACCACTGATAACAGCCATACGTTATTCTCTATAAATTCCACAGTCTACATGCCTAAAGCTATTCAGGACTATTGACAAGCTTGTAATGATCACCAATAAAGCAATACACAACTTCTCCTAAAAGATCAAATTCCAGGACCTAAATTTACTAAGTAGGGAGATTGCATGGAGTGAAAAGTGGAGGTGTTGCCCATAGCAACCAATCAGGTTCAAGCTGTCAGCTTCATTTTACATACTGGAGAATGTGAGCTCAAATCTGATTGGTTGATATGGGCAACATTCTCATGTTTCAGTGTACCTGCATAGCAAAGGACCATATCAATATAAGAGAATCACAAATATCAAGTATCCAGTAGAGTAGAACTTTTTGCTTTTATCAAGCATATAACATGTTGTGTGTTATTGTCACAATGGAAAACTATACTAATACATTGCCCTTAAAATAATGAAGTAGATATAAACCTATGATAGTGTAGGTAATAGTGTCATCACATTACATAATGTTTAACACTATTATAAAACAAGATACATGCCTCCCAACTATACTGATTTTAGCGGGACCAGTTTGTCCCGAGGGATAGAATGAGGTTGGTCAGTGGTATTTTAACTTATTCTATGGTGGGTAACTGGTACCCACCTAAAGAAAGGTTAAGAACTAGTAAACATCATTGGGTTTAATACATAATGGTAAGTGCTATATATCATACAATGGCGCAAACAGGTTGTATGGCAGTGGTTCCCAAACTGTGTGCCGTGTCTCCGTGGGGTGCCGCGACGCTCTCATTGGGGTGCCGCGACGCTCTCATTGGGGTGCCGCGGAATGTTTTTTCTGATATGGTGCAACATTACCAGTGTTACTTAGAGTCACAATTTAACCTCTTGTATAGGAGCAACACAAGATTTAATGTCAACCTGAAGTATTTCTGTCTTTACCTAAATAGTTATTACATGATTTTGACTCAAAAACATAAAAAATTAGAAATTATTTTGTATTAGGGGCGCCTTGAAAAATTATGGAGACCCTAAGGGTGCCTCGACTGAGAAAGTTTGGGAACCTCTGTTGTATGGTAATAGTGCTCAGTGCTCTGTATGATCCAGCCACAGAGCAGAATTACTAGCAGAATTGGTGGTAAGTTTAGTATGAAAAAGGCACAAGTGAAAGTTTGTGTAAATCATGAAATTGAACGGGAAACTAAATAAAAAAGTGAATGTAAATAGGTTAAACAGTGGACCAGCGTTAACCCTGGAATTTCAGTAAAATCCCTGGAAATTCCCAGATCAACACTATATTGTGAAATAGGGGTATTTGGTCTGCACCCTGGAAAATACCTGGATTTAAAAACCTGGGTCTTGCCGGGGTGGTAATCAGAATGTGATAGAACAGGAACAGTTGTGGAACCATGAAAGCTCAGAGAAAATAAGCTGGTTATATCTTAAGACAAGTGAGGGAATAACAGTGAGTGCGGTCTTGTTTATAGCCCAAAACAGGATTTGTATTTGATTCTGTAGAATAACGGCAAGCTATGAATGAAAGGTGTCATTTTATCTTGTTAGAGGCCAATAAAAAATCTGGGAAGCAGGAGATGATTAGTTCATGTATGACATATCTGGTACTGTATGTAATGAGATTTAGTATGTGGGGCTTGAAGGACAGTTTGAAGTCAAGGACAATGTCGAGGCAGTGAGCTTAATGAGTAGGGATTACTCCAGTGTTGTCAACAGAAATAGAAAAACTTGGAAATATTGGAAATATTAAAGATAATGGAAGAAAGACATTGACTTATATGGGTCACGATAGCACGATCAGGATAAAACTGGTAAATTTGTTTAAGTGTGGTTTTGTGTGTTTGTTTGGGTTTTCTTTCATATAGTTTCTATATGAATTTTATCTCTGTAATGGGGTTTTGACAGTTAAATGGCAGTTTAATTGTAATGAAGCATACAATGACTGTATTATGCTGTCCAAAATGTTTTATTCAAATGGAAGTCAAATATTAAACACAAAGAACTAGTTGTAGAAAAGGGGTATAACTAGAGAAGAGCAATGGACCCAACATTAAGTCTTGTGGTACTCAATTTAAAATATACACATATACACAAGCAAAGCCAAAGTAACTGAGACAACCCTCTGAATAAAAATGGATTATCTTGTCCCCTATTTATTAGGAGTATACCAACATAATTTATCTCTAACCGTGGTTCTAAATTATTCTTGTTCAGTGGTTACTGCTGGATCCCATCTTTATTAATAACTTGTCCTCAGTCTGTACATAGGCACCAGTGTGTATTCAGACAGGTAATGCTGTCTTAATTCTAATAAAGCTAAATCCTTTGAGGCTGGGAAAATAGCTAATGTGCATTACACCTGATTAAAACTCTTTCATTAATCCAACATCTACAGTCAAAGGCTGGTAAGTTTATTATATGGGGCAGCACAGTTATGTCCCCCAACAAACGAAACACAGGTCCTGTATATGACCTAGCGCAAGCTTAACCCGGGATGGCCCCCCGTAGTATTGCTGTACCAAGTGGACACAAAAAAGAAAAAGTATTTTATCTTACATAGGAATACTTAAAGTTTATTGTGATATTTTATATTCAGCTTTTATATTCAGCTCTGTTTGAAGGATATCATAGAAACGGATTTAGCTTTATGCACAATACCAACTTACACAAACTCGTGCATGTGCATGTCATAAGTGTTTTATCGGATGCCCCAGCATACAGAACCCCCTGGGCCGGACCTGCCCCCTCCAACCTATATTCTGTACAAGGGGTATATTAAATTAAAAAATGAGGGCAGAGTTTGGGGTTTACTCCCCTTTCCCGCAGAGGTCTTCATGAGAACAGAGTTTGCGTAAGAGCTAAATCTTGTCCATCATAATTAGATAAATTGCATTTCTTTATTGCAGATTTTATGAATATAACATAAGCATGTCTTTTTATTACAATATTGTAATATTGTTTATAATAGAGAAGGCTGATTTCTCTTTTAGACTAACAGCTTATAGCTCAATTGTCTTTGCTAGCACTGTATTGATTTGCTTTTTATGTATGTGTTTATGGTATGTCTCTATTTAAATACAATTATCGGAATAGAACAATCCCCCAAGTACAGCTCCTGAGATATTACTAAGTATAAACAGATCTAATATAGCGCCCATTCAATTCCTTTTCTATGTTCAAAAAGTTAATTGTTTCCACTAAAACATTTTAGGACCAGTTAGGACCAGTGGTCGAAGTGGAAATGTAGAAGTGGTGGTATGGACATTCAGAAGAGACGGTATGGAAACATGGTCAATGGAGATTTAGATTTTTCCATTACATCAGTGGGAGAAGTGGCGGTATGGCACATACACCCCCACAGTGTGAGTTGCACTGCAGCAGCATGTGCCAGTTTGCTTACTTCAAATTGGATTTTGCCCTGTATATATAAAACCCTATATATATATATATATATATATATATATATATATATATATATACAAAATGAACTTTTGTGTAGTATATGACCTTCCACCATCAGGTCTTACTGAACTGCTTGGTAAAGTTGGGTGGCTTGCTGCAATTAGCGTCAGGTAAAACATGATGGTGAGAAGGAACGTCCCCGTCATTGCATAGTGTTTAGCTATATACAAGATAAGTGAAGGCAGACATGACCAGCGTGCTGGCAGATATCTCTTGGCAGGTGCTGCCTGAGGTAACAAAATAAATCATTATATCGTGGGCCTTGAAAGGTTGGGCTCACTTGCGCCCCACCCCCATGATAAACGCCGCCATTATCATGCCCAATATCCTAAAGCTTCTATGCCAAACATTAAGGCAATCCCCTTCTCCCCATTCGAGGCCCTTCTTTTCCAAACAACCTTTACCATTGCCTTTGCGGGCAAATTTCTCATAAGTGAAATAGTAGCTGCCTCCAAAGTGTCCATCTCATCCAGCCTGCTGGCTTGTAACGTGTTTTTTTCTCCCATTGGTTCAGCATGCATGATTCATCATAACACAACAGATCTGACAAGTCGTGGGAGGTGGCTTTCATAAGCTATGTCCACAGCTCCCCCAAGATCTACTACTTTTGTGACCCAGTGAAAAAAGTCAGTTTGATTAGTTTTATATGGTCTTTGGGGTCCTCCAAGTTATTGGATTATAACTATTCCATTAATTTCCCTATTACTTATGTCAAACTTACTGGACGATAGTTTGCAGCATCCTACCTACTTCCACTTTTATGCAGAGGGACTACATTTGCCATTTTCCAGTCTTCTGGAATATCTCCTGTTGCTAGCGACTATTCAGTTGAGGGTTGTGCCACCACCCCTCTAAGTTCTTTTAGTATTCTAGGATGTATCCCATCTGGCCCCATGGATTTGTCAACTTTTAGCTTTGAGAGCCCTTTTAATACCCGCTCCTCAGTAAAGGGATTTGTGACTGTCCCTTATATCTTCAGCATTTTTTTTAATGTGGCCCATTCCCTTTGCTTCTTTTGTTCATATTGAACAGAAATAATTGGTAAGATGATCAGCAATAGCCCTGTCCACAATACCCGCACTCTCGGGTCTCACTATACCCTCTTTAGTTTTTGAGTTTAATTATAGGTAATAAACGTAATTTTTTTTTGTTCTCACTGTACTTTCTACCTCTTTTGTAAACTATATTGGCTTCCTTTTTATACAATTTTTCCTAACCTTTCTGACACAGGTCTGCAGCTTTTAATAATGAACATTTTATACACATTTGCTTTTCTAAAATCTAGTGTTTGTGTGGCCTGAGCCTCTCTCTGTCTTTATATTAAACCATACAGCTTGATTAATACTAGATCCTATATTCTCACACACACTAACTTCTGACAACCTTCCACCATTTGTAAGGACCAAATCTATGATATTGGGGTATATTTACTAAGCAGGGAGATTGCAGTGAAATTCGAATTTGGGGAAGTTGCCCATGGCAACCAATCAGATTTGAGCTCCCAGTTTAATTTTACACTCTGGAGAATGTGAACTCAAATCTGATTGGTTGCCATGGGCAACTTCCCCAAATTCGAATTTCACTGCAATCTCCCTGCTTAGTAAATATACCCCATTGTCTTTATGTGTGGGTTTATTGTGTGGGTTGTCTCACTAACTGCTTGAGAGATGCTCCTTGTAATGTATTTAAAATGCCCCCACTTCTATTTGAGCTTGCAGATAAAGCATCTTTGAGAGTAAAATTATTACATCATCTTACAATGCAACCTTATTGATGTTATGCTGTCTAATGCTGGCCATCCAGCACCGACAAACGGGGTGATTTTCTCACCCCCATTCTATTCTCGACCCCATTGTACACATTCGCAGATTCATTTAGCGCTGCTCTTCTGACTGAAAGCAGACACATGCACAGCTATGGATACGTTCCGCTGTGTCCATTGTGTTATGCTACTAAACTTCAATATACATACACATGGAAATCAGTAGGATCCACAGTAAATTTTGTCCATTCTTCAAGGATGTCCCGGAAAGATTACCCAAATAACCGAAAAACCCTTCTTACCCATAAATCTTACTCCATTAAACAAAGAATGCAGCTTTTCAAAATGATTAAAGGGGCTTTCATTACCTTACCACATATGCCATAGACATAGGCGGAATACAAATATTGTTCCAGCAGTGAGAGGTGGCTCTACTGTCCTCACCTATTCTACAGCTGGCTATACCCCATTCTGCTACACATCAAAGTCACAAGAATCCTTATCTCATTTATTTTTATAAATTGCTCCAGTTAAAAAGGACATTGTAATTGTATCTTTTAAAGGATAACTCAAAGAAGAGTCTATTCTGTGTTCATAGCTAACTGAAATTCACTATTCTTCAAACAATGGATCTCCCAGGTGATTACCCAGATAACTAGATTAATGGCAGACAATTACTATAATATATGAGATGTTGGTGTTCTGGATGGGATTTGCGTTCAAGTGGCAGCTGTCTGCTGTGAGCAATTTCTGAAGAGGTGCGAATTTACAATGCATGGAGGATTTTTTGTGTTAGCACTATGAATGGCACTTCTCCAAACATTTCAGATGGAGTAATAAAATATAGTGTAACAAAATGTAAGCAAACAACACTGTTCAATGTATAAATATTTTAGTTATTTACTTTACAGAACAGAATTGTATCAACAGGCCTAATACTTATGTAATAATGACAGGCGATTGTTACATCTGTTGCGTCTGCTACCATCAGAGCCCGCCTGTGTTTATGCATATTGTGTATTTCCAGATATCACCAGTGGTGCTGCAGTCAGTTCAGCCCCTGTGTTAGGTGGCTCTTTAGCATCTCTCATGGTTTGCACCTGACACCTGGTTATTAATGGTCTGCACGATCCAGCACTCATTGCTGGATCGATTGTCATTAGATGCTTTGCTTAAACTCCTGCCTTGTGCTTGAACAAATTCATGGGTCCAGTTGGGATACATCCTAGAATACAATATAATAAAAGAACTTACAGGGGTGCTGACACAATCATTAACTGAATTATTTAACCAGTCTCTAGCAACAGGAGTGAATCCAGAAGACTGGAAGCAGAGAGGATGCTGGCAAATACTGACCAGTAAATCTACTATTAGTAATAGGGAAATGAATGGAAACCTTGTTAAAAGAACATATTGTAGAATATTTAAAATCGAATAATAATAATAATAAGACCACAAACAGCATGATTTTGTAGAGGGAAGATCATATCCAACTAATCTAACTGATTTTTTTGACTGGGTCTCAAAAGTAGTCGATCAAGGGGGAGCTGTGGACATAGCTCATGTAGATTTTAATAGGGCTTTCGACATAGATTTTGGAAAATAGTTGCGTGGATACGATCTTGGTTACAGAATAGACAACAAAGAGTTGTAGTAAATGGAATCCATTCAGGGGATGGTAGGGTTACCAGTGGAGTTCCCAAGAGATTTGTACTTGGACCTCTGAATATGTAACCTTGTATCAGTATATTTATCATGTAATCTGTTACCCTGTATCAGCCCTGTGCCCTATGTTATTGCTTTTCACTTACGTTTCTGCTGCTCTCTTTATATTTCAGTTATTTTTCATTTATACTCATTTCCGTTACCAGTTTTACTGCTATATATCATTTTCTTGTATCTCTTGTAACAATCTCTAATCATTTCCCTTTACTCTGCTCTATGTTTGGAGTGCATCAAACCAAGGATGCTCATAACAAGCGATTTCCACATAACGTATGCAGAAATCGTCCATGCGTTCATACTGCAAATGCCCTAAACTAGGACTAATTGCACACAACTTGGTTTCCAAACAAGCCTTCCCCACTTGAGGCCTGACTTCACTGTATATATGGATTTAAGTATAAAGGGTGTGGGGTATGTAAATTGTACAATGTGCGAGCTGGATTCAGGCCACTTTAAACGGCTAATTTTCTGTTCATAAGAGGGGAATGCCAGGACAGAAGAATATACAATTGCAACATAGCAACAGAAAAATCAGGTCCCTATGGGCAAATCTTATTAAATGAAGATCAGACCTATATAATTATATTGTACATTTATTTGGTATTCTTAAAAGTTATTTATTTAAATATTAGCAGTTACCTATCCCAGTTCTGCTCTTTTCAAGGTAGAGCAATGAAGACCAGGGGGCAGGTATTGCTATTTCAGATTAACATAGTATCTTGCATAACAGCAATGGAAGCCCATGCACATACCTCCTAACTCTCTTAGATTTTAGCGTATTGTGCCGCTTTTGTGTGACTGTCATGCTGTCCTGCCCATTTTCATTAAAATTGTGTCTCTTTCACTGTGGCATAAGGTGTGGGGCGTGGGCTGAGTTATGTAAGCATGGGCGGGCATGAACAGAGTCAGGGGTGGGACTTATTTCTCCCATTTTCAACCTCCTAAATGTTGAGAGGTATGCATGTAGTAAATCCTATTTAAATATGTCACCGCATTGTATTAATTCAAGATATATAAAGGAAAGAGAATAAAACATTACTCTCCTCACAAAAGGGCAAATCTCTCTCAAAAGGCATTTTGTCTCTCACAAAAGAAGAACAAAAATGTCAGTGGTCACTAAGGTAGAAATGTAACAATCATCTATTATGCTGCTAAAATATAAGAGGAAACAAACCGAAAAGAACATGGTGTCTTCATGCTTTAAGTAGATTTTCATAACATTCATGACTGTCAAGAAACAAACAATGCACCAGTTATAAATAATAGACTTAGTGAAAGTATATAAGGATTGGGAATCCAGTACAGTATTGTTTAAATCTTTTGTGTTATTGCACTCTGGATACCAAAAATATCTAGGTCAAAGATCCATAAAGAACTGCAGCCTCAGGCACATTTCACAGGCAAGGCCACCAGTCCCACATTCAAAACCTGTTATATCCTGTGTAACAACACAGAAAACATGCTTTTACTGCAAAATAAAAGAAGAGACATTTTTATCATTTATATTCAGTTCTTGCACTATATATTTGTGGCTTTGTTACAGTGATTTTCTCCATTGACATCCACATTGGTTAAAGAGTACATTTACAAGAAGCTATATGGAATATCAGGAGTGGCAGTATGGGAATTGGCAATATGAGCAAATCAAAGAAGCAGTATGAAAATTTTAAACAGGTATTTGAAAACGTAGGAGGTTGAAATATGAAAGCCGGCAAAGGGTAAATGGAAATGAATATATTTGCATTTCAAGCTGTAATGAGAGGTACAGCATACCTCTGTATACTAGCCTGCTATGTAGAATGTTCAGATCAGAAATGAATAGGGCAGACATATAGGGCTCTATTTATAAAATTTGAATAGAGGTGATAGTGCCAGTTTTTCACGAAAAACTGGCACCTCACCCCAAAACGGACATATCGTTTATTTAAAAACCCAGCATCAAAACGATAGTTTCCACTGCTGATGCTTATCTCTTCGCCGGCCTGTTCTTCTGTATACAGGCCGGCACTTTCTCTTATTTAAAACCGCTGGGAGCTTCACGCAATAGCAACCGAAGCGCCTCCCATGCCCTCTCCTGATTGGATGGCAGCGCCATCCTTCATTTCTCCCTCGGTCCCCCCTCACTCTCTCCCTCTCTCCGTCTCCCATCACTCCCTCCCTCCGTCCACAAAGAATAAAAAAAATAAAATAAAAGAATAAAAATGAAAAACATTGAAAAATAAATATATATATATATATATATATATATATATATATATACACAAAGGTGGGGCAGATTTTATTTATATTTACATGTATTAATTTATTAAATAAATATATTTAAAAAAAAACACTACGGATGACAATACTATGCATGTGCCATGTATGCATGGTGCACGTGCAAAAAAATATTTCCGAACTTAAGAAGATCACCGCACGGAAACCTTCGAATCTCCTCGCGGGACTTCAACTGACAGGTAAGTTTTGTTAAATATTCTAAAGATGCTGCCAGGCTCGCTGCGAGCCGATGCGAGCCTGGTCCCGCGTCGTTTAGAATATTTTATAAATAGAGCCCATAGTCTAATATGTGGTATTTACCATCCTGAATAAAACAATATTTAATACTATTAAAGGCAAATAAGTAGATGTCCAATTCAGTTGCAATGATTCCCTAGATCTGTACAGAAAATACATTAGAAAAAAGTTTGCTGAATCCAGGTGATATACATAGGCTAGCATCAGTTATGGGTAATATATTATCCAGTTCTGCTGTGAAATGGGCAAAGCTAGATATTATATACACATGGATACAAGTTAATGATATTAAGACATCACAATAACAAAGTGTGACATCTCTTTTGTCTCTTCACTTGGACCTTGTGTAAATGATAATTTGAACATATCTTAAGGATCTGACTGTCCTAGCTGTATAAATGACTATACTAATCTCACTATACCCTCAGACACTCCCTATTTTCCTTTAACACACATTTAGGTTCTCAATGAAAACATCTGATGCATACAAAATAATATTTACATGCAATCATATTCGCGTAATTCCATTATTTGATATAGGATTGCTACTCATTACATGCAAATGATTAAAGCAACGACACTTGCACCTAAATGTAACCACATCTTGTACGGCATTAGCAAAATATATTCACATACAACCAGATGATTTGTCCTTGAAGTCTGTGTATTTGTCTTTGTAAAAGCATAGGAATTTGATATAACAATAGAAAAAATTGTCAATTAAATGTATTATTAATTATAATTATTGTTGTTATTATTATTATTATGTATAGATAGTAATGATTTTTTTTCTTATTGTTCATTTTTGTGTATTTTTTTGTAAGTGGGTTGTGGCAAATAACTATAAAGCAAACACTCATTTCCACTCAACAATATACTCCTTAATAATCAATACGTACAGCTCCTATTATTTTCTAATGCAGCCGTTGCGATATTGTATAATACGGCAATAAAACTTACTGCTTCATTTACACTTCCAGCCTCCTCAGCTGCTCAAAAATATCTTTTTAATCAGATGCCTTAAGAGCATATGACATATTAGATGTTCATGACATTAGCTGTATGTATCTCCAGAGCCCAGAGCAGTTTATGGCCCCGATTCATCAAAGCTCGACCTGTGTACCTCCCAAAGATCACAAGGCATCTCCCATCTCTGTGAGGACACTGGATCACTACTTGATTAATCCCAGTCTTCCCAGTAACCATGGCAACCTCATCCTTCTAGAGAAACCCCGGTTTTAAGTGGTTTGGGAAAATACTAGGATTGGATTTGTTACATTTATTGTGGTTTCTTCTGGTCTATTGTTCAAATGTATAAATGTGTTTCCTGAATGTGATAATAAAGCATTTGAAAAACGTGTTTGGCATAAGAACAGCGCGCATATTCTGGCATCTGCAAAAAAAAACAGGGGGTTACTTAGCAGGGGTGCCCTCCTAGGAAAAACTAAGAGCCAGCAGCATGGGAATGGGGCAGAGGGTGTGATTCCCAAAACCCTGCCCCCTCAAGACAAATCCCCCGTACATTTGCTATGGATGAGCGGGCGTGACATCATCCAGCCCCAACCATACCAACGTAAAGTACACAGATAATACATTAAAATTAAAGAAGAGTTGGGTAAAACAGAAATAAGCACTTATCTAATATAACATACATTCTAAATGAAGAATATAAGGTGCTGTCAGTGTTGCAACTCTCAGAATTAAAAAGAATCTTTATTGAGTACTGAAAATATGCAAATCTAAAGAAAAAAGGTGATAAAAGAAAAAATATGAATTAAAAACTCACTGTTAAGCTCTTCCAATGTAACTTCAATTTTAGTATTGGAAAGGGTAAGAATTTATAACTGATGCTGATGAATTATTATTAATTGAGACGGTCAAAACCACCGGATTAAGCACTTACACAGGGATACTTGCTAAAGTAACTGAACAATTTATTGATGGTACTCTCCTCTCAAATGCTGCTGTGGCAGTAAAACTACTGTTAAAGCATTACTTTTTAGATAGGAGAGTACAATTAATGGATTATATGCTATATATCCTTACCCTTTATATTACAAGTGTCTTTGCCGCATACTTCTGCCCAGCATTCATCATGCTGGAACAATTTACTAGTCTTCTACAAGAGACATCTCCGTAATGTGCTACTTGACAGCTCCATGCTCTCCTGCATGCAAAGAAGCTTCTCATTCCAAAATATCTCCTACACAGAATACGTGGAAGACCCCAGCACAGATTTCTCTAATCTCTTAGAGTTGCCACTGTCTGTTTACTCATTATGTGAAAACCCAGGTCATGGCCATGTGCCCAATGATTAACTGCTTTTATTCTGGTGACGTCCTTGGTGCAAAGAAACTTGGGCCTGCCGCTAAATGAGAATGGAGATGTGTGAGCATATCCCACCACGTATCCATTTCAGCTCCAAGTGATTTTTTTGCCCATGGCGGCCAGTTAGCGTTCCCAGTTTCATTCTCATGTCCTACTTGACAAATAAACACAGTAACCCTTGAAGAGACATTTCTATTTTCCTCTATCTGCTAGGTTAAAGGCTAGGTTCAAGTAAGGCTGTTATTTGTAATAATGGGACCGATTCAATCCTGTGCGAAGACGGGAAAAAGTGCGTCTCTTATGGTACAGAAAGTTTTTTTAATGAGCCGGGAACAAAAAAACGCGAGTTTTTCGCCCTTACGCAAACAGCGTTATTTTAAGACGTGATGCCGAATTGAATCGGCCCCAATGTGACTAATATGTCTAGTAATGTCAGGCTTCCTGATATACCTGGTAATATTACTGTTTATAATTTGCCAGAGAATAACATGTCACAAGGTAATTATAAGAATTTAAGAGGATTGAACATCCTATCTATTTATTATTAGTGTTATTATTAATAATAACATTTATTTACAAGGTACAACATAGTTTCTGCAGCGCTGTACATAGTGAAACATACATAAATAGCAAGGGGTACAGTGCATTGGCAATCAATAATAAATATATAATACATATATAGCATGGGGGTACAATGTCATAACATACAGTAACAAAAGTGTTGAAGTGAGTTTTGAGTGAGCATTTAAAGGTTTGGAAGGTGGAGGGGGCAGCTTGGGTTATGTCCTGAATGCATGCGAGAGAGGTGGTAATGGGAAGTGAGGTGGCGGTCATTACCAGAGCAGATGGGACGGGATGGTGTGTGGACAGATATTAATGATCAGAGATAGGAAGCCGAGAAAGAGGGAAAAGCTTTGTAGGTTGTGGTGAGAAGTTTGAAGAGAATTCTGAAGGGGATTGGAAGCCAGTGTAGAAATCATCAGAGCAGGAAGGTGAAGATGGTGCAACAGGTCAGGAATTTGAGTCTAGCTTCTGCATTAAGTATGGATTGTAGGGGAGATAACGCAGAGAAGGATGTTACAGTAGTCAATATGTGAGATGACAAGAGAGTAAATGAGCATCTTGGTGGCTTCAGTGGAGAGGAAGGGATGAATATGGGCGTTGTTGTGGAAGTGAAAGTGGCATCATTGGAAGAGGTCATGGATGTGGTGAGTGAAGGAGAGTGATGAATCGAGGTTGACACTTGGCAGTGGGCATGGGTGATGGAGGAGATTGTGGAGTTATCCATGGTAATAGAGTTAGTGGGTGGTGAGTTGATGCAGGAAGGGTATAGACTACAATTTCATAGATAATGTGATCAACGTTGACAAAGGCAACTGAATTGTCAAGGAGAATGAAGATGAATTTACCTATAGATTTGGTGGTGAGTAGGTCAGTGGTGACCTTGGTGAGGTTTTTTGTGGTTTTTTGATAATGGGGAAGACAAGAGAATTTATAAAGTGGGAGGGGAAGATGCATGAGAAGGAAAGGTTAAAAAGGTGTGCAAGGTGTGAGCAAGTGGTGAGGAAGGGGAATGGAGGCGATCAGAGGGAATGAGGTTGACTGTGCCCGTGGTCAGGTAAGTAGACAGGGGGAGAGGATGGGTATGGGGCAGTGGGAGGGAAGCATTGTACATCAAAAGATAGGACATATGGTAATAGGGGTGGCGCTGGAAAGTAAAAGAGGGGTGTATGATGCAGAGAATGGTTAATAAAGATGGATGTGTAGAGGAAGAGAGAGAAGGAGGGAAAGTAAGGTAAGAAGTAGAAACGTTTTCAATTGAAGATCCAGATACTCTTTAAGTAAAAAAAAGGTATTTGACTGTTGAATGGGCAATGGAATCACTCAGGTACGATTTGTTTGTTACAGATCATGCCCTTCTGTAATGGCTCCAGTCCCTGAAAGACTCCAATGCCAGGTTGACAAGATGAATACAGGCTTGAGGTGCATCACCAGCCAGGGTGCTTACATCTAAATGCAAATTTAGACTTCTTTTACTGCTTGTTGTGCCTGTGTAAGAGGACACTGCACTAGATGTATTTAAAAAAAAAAACTTTTTCCTTTTTACCCAACTTTATAGCTGGCCATACACTAGAAAGATAATCTTTCCAATCAACAGATAAATGACCCTCACAGCAGAAATCTGTTACATGTGTATTCACAAAACATGCATTTAATGAGTGCACATCTAACAGATTTCTGCTGTGAGGGTCATTTATCTGTTGATTGGAAAGATTATCTTTCTAGTGTATGGCCAGCTTAAGTCTCCAGTTGTGACCTAAATCTGGCTATTACACTTAACTTCCATATGCCAGCAACAAAGTCAGATTCACTTAAACCACATCAAAATATTTAATAAATGCCATATATTTTTACTATAAGAGTACATAAACAGGACTGTGTAATTATAGAAATTAGGATAAATACACGTTTTTGTTAAATTTTGCAAAATAAAAACTATTTTTATTGCTATATTTCATACATCAGCATTTGTGGATCTTTTTCATAAGTAATCCCAATATCAATAAATCACTGCATAAACACTATCCCACCATCCAGAAGTATTGTATGCTTTAGTTTGTTCATACAATGTATGCCAATCCACTCACAGCAGCTGCCTTTGTTTGGCTTTTGTCTGCATTTCCAAAAACTGCTTGTCACTTGAAGGTGACATAATACCAAAAGCTTGTTTCTGGCTTAGTCTGCTTTTACTTGTGTTTCTGAAATGTGATGTCATGAATGTGACTGGTGTTGGAATGTGTTTGCCTGATAAGTCATCCTTCATTGAAGTCATCCATTGGAGATATNATGTGGTTGTAACTGGCAGAGCTTTCTAGTTATACAGCAACTGGAAAGTCACTGGTGGTCAGACTGCATAGTAACTCTTCATTACAATCCCTATTAACCTTTTCTTTCGTCTCTTTGCAACCAAAATTTGTTCGCTTTATCTAATATTTTCACACACAGAGACAGTTATCTATAGCTGCCATCTCATAGTATTGAAATTATATATAATTATATATAATTTATGCATGCAGTTTTAGTCATACACTGAATTTCTGACATTACTTATTACTGTATATTTGTAAACTTTTTTGAGTTATTTGAAGAAACCAAAGCAAAAGGTTCAAATGACAAATTTAGGGGGTTTGAACTAATCATTTGTAATAGCCAGACTAATAATCCGGAGATATGATGTCTCCCAGAATAACCGATAATATTAGTATATTATAATATGGATGTATTCAGGCATAAAAAAAAACATCAAAATGGACTGCACATAAATCATTATATGAACTCATGATGCATAAACAAAAATAATCAACTTATGCAAATATATGAACAATTTTTTCATAGAAGATTAAAAAAAAATTTGGAAAGTCTGAGATTAAACATTTATTGTGTTTAATGTAAGTGATTATTTAAATTTGCCTAATTTTAATCCACTTTGTCAATGACTCACTTTATAATAGGAACACAAAAACAGGTGACGTATGAGCCCCATTTATAAAGTATAACAAAATAGACAAGCAATACAAATGATATGAATAAAATATCAATTAATTCAATATGAGATCTTCATAATAAATCAATGTTTTATGAGTCTCTGGATGAATACGAATTGCAGTAGAAATAATCGGTGATGCATTTACAAACATGTATTTTGAGTTTTTTACTTTATTAGACCAGATACAAATTTCTAAACAGGAGATGTTTTCACATTACTAGGACTGAAAAGAACAGCTTTATGTTAGCATATATATGAGGGTACTGCATTCCCAGGACTATTCTGGATCCCCTGGATCCATCCAAGAACCATTTCCGATAGCGCCTGATAAGTGGCAGGAAGACAAAAACTGTTTGAGCTATGTCGAAGGAATGAATTAAATAGAACAGTGAGGATGTTTTAAGCTCCCTCAGTACTATTCAGATTTTTGGACTGCTACATTTTGTGTCCACATTTTAACTTTGGACAGCACAAAATTTTTAAGTTAGGTCCTTCCAATCATAAGCAGATATCCATTAGGAGAGTAGCATTCAGATATCCAATAAGCTCATAGCTACAAGCAACTAGGATCATAAGTCTGTATTTGTACCCTTATTCTGGACCCAATTCCAATGTCAAAGCAGGGTGTCTCTTGTATCTTCTGATACACATCAGAACATACTTACATGTTGCAGACAATCAGCTGATTTAAAAGATCTCTGCCAACAATCTACAGCTGCACAATGTCCTTGTCTGTAAACAATCCCAGAACCTTTTGCTACAGTAATATGCCTCAATTGCATACTCGTCCACAAGGTGACTCTATACTGAATTATTAAAGAGAATTGTTGCTCTGAGGATCATGTGTCAGTACACACTGAAGTTTTCTGGATACATCGGACGTTGTTGATCAGAAATACTAGGAGCTACTAACAATCAAATCAAATGACAACAGACTGTAAAAAATCATCCTGCAGCAGTTTGGAGAATACATACTGAATAGATGCCTTTTAACTGTCTTTTATTATTATTATTATTTTATACTATTTATTGATAAAATAATCTTTCTGATGTGTACCATAAATTAGTTAGATCTTAATGTTAGAATATTGTCTCTGGTTGTTGTAATCCATAATGTGGCAAGAACAGACCATCTTACTTAACATTACTTTAAAGAAACTTATTACAACAATTACAACCTTGAAAGTTTCTTGGGACTTGTAGCAGCAAAACCCATAAAGCGCTAAGCTGCCATATGCTCTGATAAATCACCACAAGAAAGGTAGACAGTAATCTATTTAGAGCCAGAAATCTTGTATCAACAGCACATTTTATTAAAACCCAAATAATAATAATTCACTGCATTGATGCAATAGACACATAAGATATGTCGGCTGTGTTAGAAATGCTGCAAAGTACTGAACGAGAATAATAAGAAGATGAATTTCTTGTGCCAAGGAACGCAGGCAGGAAGGATCAGGCCTGAGGAAATCTGTCCTGTGGTCTGATGATTCTCAAGATGATGACAGTGTTGATGGGTTGTTTAGTATTGAAGGCACACTTAACTGCATGATCACCACTGCACCCTGCAGCACAAGCCATACCATCCGGTTATATGACAACCTGACCTTACAGATCACCTGATCATATGAGTGTTAAGCATTGCATGTGCCAACACAAGAAGCAACATACATCACAACAGCCCTCATAACTATCGCCATAATGTCCCGAGTTACAATCTCTTAAAGTTGGGAAAGCAAAGCTACTGTACGTTAAATCACTGTACAACAGCATTGTATTAAATACTTTTCTATTATTGGAAGATGTGGGAAGATGAGAGGAGACTGAGAAACTTGTATGCTGTTAGGAAGATTATTCATCACCGCCCCCTGTAAAGCATTCTGCAATCCATTCTTCATTCTTCCATATGCTGTAGTACAATCTACTCCTCTATCAAGTAAACTGGTATCAGCCATCATGCTGCTTCTGTAGGTCATAATGTTTCAATGCGTAGTAATGGCAGGACATTACTGGTGTGCACTACTATACCAGTGCCATCGACAAGCTGCAAGTTATGTCATCATCCTACTCATTGTATACAAGAATCAAAGGCAAAAGAGTGGGGGAAAGCAGCATTCGGGCACAGGGATGGGAGTGCTTTCTTATTAATTATGGAAGTTACTGAAGAAGCGTATCTTACAGATTAAAGTGGTCGGGATCAGGGGGGTAACACCACCTCTATTATTCAAAATAATACATGGTGGAGGACCATGTATGCTTAGTGCAGCGCTGTATAGGTTTCCAGTTCTGGATTTTATATTGCCACTTAGGTAATATTCAGGTGTTCATAAACGTGTATATATCTATATATATATATATATATATATATATATATATATATAGATATGAACTAGAGTTCTCAGCAAACAATTACATGGGGTTTTTTATCCCTGTCTATAGTGTCAAGTTTGCATTTCTGGTAACGTAAGAGTGAATGGATTTTCTTCCAATGATTTCCCATGGGAAGATGGAAATGCTGTTGACGTACTCCAGCAAAAAGGATCATCAAACAAGCAATTATATTATGTGTAAATAAATGTGCATTTTATATGATACCTTACCTAGGTGAGTATGACAGCTAAATGTCACACATCAGACCAATTCTAATACAGAATAGAAGGCGAGGGTGTACAGAAGTATATGCAGCACTGGAGTTNACATACTGTCGGACATTTTTATGTGAATTCTTGGATAATAACTCGCAAGTCACTTTTATATCTGGAACACACAATAGATTTTACGGGAACAGCATGCAGAACATTGAGAACTGACGAAACTACAGAACTTGGACATAACTATGAGCATTATATATGCATCAGATTTCACATGACTGCAATATGTACTGTGCTCATTTGGATTTCTGAGGCTAAGAACTATGTTTAGGAACAAGAACATTGTGTGCAGCAATTTAAGCCCCCAGAAATAAGAACCTCAGCAGATGAGCCATTATGTCGCCTTCACATATACAGTCTATCGCCTGTCTGCAGTGGTTTAATAAACCGTCCTCCTTAGTGATCATTGCGCAGGGTATAGACATCTTCACAAAACATTGACAACTGCCAAGAACTAATGTCTGCTCATTGGATATACAGATTGCTGGTTCTGGGTGCAGAATACCTATTTACAGTCAAGCAAGTAGAGTTGTATAATGTTGACTTGTGGCAAAAATCCCCAACTTTTATTAAAGTTAACATATATTGAACTTTTCATACAATAACAATAAATAATTGTCACATATTGACCTGTAACTATAACTGTTCTCGTACCACCAACTAAAGTTCCAATGCTCTAATTAATGTGATGATATAATAATACTATAATGCAGTGATGTTGTTTACAACCTGCAGTGGTCTAAGGCTGGGGCACACACACACAGTCATGTACATATACCACTAGCATTGCATTCCCCTGCACAGTGTCACTTCCACATAGAGGCATATGACAGTCTATCTGCTGCATAACACAGAAACCTGATGCACCACAAGTAGCTGCAATGTTACATGTCAATGTCCCTGGCAATGACTGCATATCTATGACAGCCTGCCATAGGGGGCTTAGCATGGGGACAGGGTGATCACACTAGGTTCATGCATTGCTGCTCTATACCATAGACACCAGTGCTCCTGTCCTCTGGAATGGTGCAGTTTGCAGGGATGTATGGATGACAGGGATCTTACCTTAGCAAAGTAAAGCAGCTCAGAGCAGGGACAAAACTTGTGGCTAATTGTGGACCATCCGACCCATGGAAGCGACGTGTGCCAGCCCCAGCGATGACAGCAGCCCCAATGCACAGCAGCTAAGAGACGTATCTGAACCTGCACCGGCCACTGTGACCAGGGTGGGAGGGGGTGCACTCTCATACACTGGAATCACACCCCAGCCCAATGGATGCCTCGCTGATCCTCCAGCCGCCGGTGTACCCAGTGCTGCTCTTATGGGGTAGAAGGGCAAATGGGCCAACTTTCCCTCTGCAGCCTGATCACACCTGGCTGAGCACCGTGCAGGGGCAGCGGGAGAGATACAGGCTGCAATACGGGCTGCATGAGAAGGTGGGAGCAGCGATCGCTCGCCCCTGACAGTAATTTACAGCCCCTGCACGGGAGAGGTAGAGAGACGTGCGCCGAGGATCCTGCTGGGTCCTAAAGACAGCGGCGCCGATCCTGAGCTGTCATCCAGAGGAAGGGACAGGGGAGATACAGTATTTCACATTGGATCCCTGTGTTTAATACCCCTGCATTATGTATAGTCATATAAGGCATAGTTCTCAGTCACAGCACGTTCCACCTATAGCCCAGGCAAATAAATTCATCAGACTCATTCATCATTCATCAGTATATATATATATATATATATATATATATACACACACATAGTATAGTGTGAAGCAGACGCATTGCTGATCATCTGCTCTGTCACTTATTAGAATAGTTGTGATGATCTGGCACTGGATAATGTCTATGGATGAGGATGCTCCTGTAATGTGGGCACTCTGCCATGAGGCTCATTACACCTCTCATGTGCCAGGGTTATGTGATTCTCTGTCTCAGGGGTCACCGCAGTCTGCTGTGTGCTGGCATTAATGTCATGGCACTGGGTCTTTTGCTGTCTCCAGTGTGAATGCAGATTTATAGCTCTTTTCCACCAAAAAAACCCAGTATATTCCAGCTGGAATTTACCCAGGTCAAAAAAAAAAACACCTCTACAAATCACCTGAACCAGTGGCGTAACTTCATACCAATTGCCCGGAGGCAAGATAAATTTGCCTCCGGGAGTTCCGCCCCTGACCTGAACCAAATACGTATGGTGTTGCACCAGAGTGTTAAGCATTGCATGTACCAATAGTGACACAATTTCCACCTAATGGATGAGTAGAGTATTGTGACTTATGTTGAAGCAACATAGATACAAGACTCTACACATTCATTGGCGTTGGTATGTTATAATAGCAGAAATGCCTGGCGCTACTGTATGAATGAGTATAGTAGTGTCATGTAGTGGCGGCATGTTACAATAGCAACACACAATACTATACTCATTCATATAGTAGCACCAGTGTACAGTATGTTTTAAAAGGAACCCCAGGTCACTGCTATTTCCACCGCAGCGACCTGGGAATAATCTTGATAAAAATCCTGCATTAGTACCAGTACATGGGACTGCATGGGCCCCAGGCACCCATTTACACTCCAATTTTGGGCCCCAGTACAGCAACTTCCCGGGGGCTCCCTCATATTTAATATGCTCAATCTTTTTCCGCTGCGTAGGCGATGGGACACTGTTCCATATTTTCACACCATGTGGGGCATGCCTGTGTTCCCTTGAATGTATACCTAGAAGGTTGAAAGTACTATACCTGCGTACATTTTATATATATATATATATATATATATATATATATATGTGTGTATAAATATGTGTGAGTGTGAACCTCTCAAGGGGAGGAATGTGTGCAAGCAGGATACACCGTAAATGGCTTAGGTCATGCTTTAGCATA
>JABWIB010002366.1:4835-19219 GCA_016617825.1 Platyplectrum ornatum | reverse complement strand
GAATTCAGTCCTATTCGAGGGTCGAACTACGCAACGGTGGAGATAGGGCAAAATCGAAAAATCGAACACCAAATCGAGCCTTGAAATCGAACGCGAATTCGAACGCGAATTCATTCGGACATGCGATTTCAGACAAAATCGGGCCTTAGTAAATACGAAGACGGCGAATTCGGACCAAAATTCGAGGACAGAAATCGAAATCCTCAATTCGACCCTTAGTAAATACCCCCCATAGTGAGTTAAAACAGAAAAATATGTAAAACCAATTCAGTCAGTGGTCAATATTAATATAATGATTCAGCAATATTAATGTAACAATGTAATTACCATATATACTGGAGTATAAGCCAGGTTTTTCAGCCCCAAAAATGTGAATTTGTCACAGAGGCTGCAGCATGTTTCCTCACCACTCTAACACTAGCTGAGCTAGCCTTATCTGTTAGAAGATGATCTGGTAGACCACGATGGCAGTAGAAGCATCTGACTCCCCTCCTCTCCCCTGTTACAGCCATGAAGTCCCTCACTTCCTCACTCCCTCCCTTGGGAGAAGTAAGGACTTCAGTGTAGTGAGAGGGGAAACAGAGGGGAGTCCAGACTCTGCTGCAGTGAGACCTTTGGAAAATCAGTAGCTATGTATATGTATGTGTGAGAACTGTCTGATGTAAAAGCTACTGTTATGTGAATGATCCTGTGATTGCTGGTAACTGCTACAAATGTGACAGCCTTCAGCAGGATATACAGGAGGGAATTTGGATTTTAGTTTCCTCACTCCTCCTGTATATCCTGCTGAAGGCTGTCACATGTGTAGCAGTTACCAACAATCACAGGATTATTCATGCATGGCTAACCTGTGTGTGCATCCGTTATGCTCTGCACTTACGAAATTGTGTGTTACACAATATTTAAGGGTTATTCAGTGCGATGGTGATTTTCTATACATAAATTCATCTATTTGTATATATAAAGCATGTTCTACACATGTACAAAATAAATATAACTGAGGAAAAAATATTAATGGCCTTGTTCATTCATTCATTCATTTAGTCATTCAATAAGGTAGCTGCGCATATGGCTCAGTTTGCATGTTTTAAATAACTGCCCTTTTTTAACTACATCCTATTCAGAAAATCGGGGCCTCTGGATTAAATATATACCACATCTGTGGATCCGCATAGACTCATCAGATCCCTAGTTTATTTGTGGTTTGTGTTCAGGGGGTAGAAGGAATTTTAGCCATGGGAAAGTAACACATAGTTTATTGGAGGAACTTGTAATTCTATTTCTCTTTATTTTTCCCATTTTTTATACCCAATGTCATAAATTATTAAATCTAATTTTGTTTACACATGTCTCTGACAGTTCACACTATTAAGGGCACTGGAATCTCTTAATGACCCATTTTTTTTTATCTTCAGTAATTAGCTTATTGAACATATAGTGTCAGAAGAAATAAGGAGAATCCTATGTGGAATAGTGAAGTGGTACATTAAGAAGCTCTAATTACCATGATCTGCAACCATTTGACACAGTTTATACGTATTCCAGGTCTCAATAACTGGTTCATGGATAATTATCACACAATGGAAGTTAAAGAGGAAATATGAGGCTTAAATGCATATTCTCATATATTGTAAAGTATAAATACTGTAATTAAAATTTTGTAAACAAAAAATAAGTAAACATTTTAACTATGCAAAAATAGCAAAAATAGAACAATATATGGGATCAAAAAAATTAGCCAGCGATATATTTAGAAATGAAAGTAAATAGAAAATAAAAGTGATAGAAGAAACAGAAAACACCATTATACTGTATATACAGTAAACATATAACATATAGCTACAGTCTCCTTGAAGACAGTTGTATAATAGCACTAGTTATTGACTTAATGGGGATTGACTAAAGGGGTTAAGTCCTTACATTTTATTAACAGGTCTACACTGTCCTCATCTTAAGTGGTTCAAAAATGTTAGTAACCCAAGGATTGAACTTCCTTTCACATGCAAAAAAACTGGATACTGCAGGGGTTCGGCTATGGAGGTCTGGATGTGGACCCTAATGAATAGATAAGCCTAAAGCTGGTCATTCACTAGAACAACAACTTTTTATCCCATTGAAAAACTTTATCTGCACCATTCGTTAGAAAGATCACCATTCTAGTAATATATTATATTAGTCTACTTGTTTGGTTACTTAAGGTATCAAAATTCTATGGATTTATTGTTTTATTGTTTCACAAATGTATTTTGCAGAAACTTATTAACATACAATTTATATGATTGACAGCCAAATGAACAATAATAAAAGGTTTTAATAATAGATCCTTGTCTTCCCACACGATGCTTGCTGTACTGATTTTTTTTTTTTACATTTAGATGTTTGCCTGTGTCTCTAATTACAGTAAAGAGAGTAAATTTATTGTAATTATGAAATATATTAGGATTATGTTATGCAAATAGAGCAATCTCCTTGAAACAAAAACAATAGGCATAAGGCAATCTTTTTTAGAATTTAATATACCAGCATTAATGATGCGCTATGGAGTTCTGTTCCTAAACCTCTGTCTTAAAAGTTTGTATAGGGCGGAAATAATTACGGTATCTGCACTGTAGGATTAACATCCTGTCCCCTTCCTCTAGTGCTCACACCCACCCATCAGTGAAATCCCTTTAATAGTAAAAACTGTATAATTGTACTTTCTGGGGGAGAGTGGTTTGCATGTGTAGTTTTGTACTGTGCTTTTGCTACTTGTTTTACTTTCTTTTGCTTTCTGAAAGTAGTACAATTAATATTGTATAAAAAGGTGAATCAAACATTCAAAAGTGAAGCAACGAATCATGGAAATGTTAAAGTTCTGCATTTCTTTTACATTTTAATTAAAAAGACTTACAGTATGTTTTCTCTATTGTCCCTAACATCTGTTCAGACTTTTTTTTTTTTTACAAAAAGACACAACAGTTGGGAACAGATCCAAACAGTTGACTATTTCTTGGTAAAGGTAAAAAGTGCCAAGCAGCTGAATAATTAGAGCCACAGGTAGTCTCAATCAATATACAAAAAAGCACCCTGCACCGAGTCACAGTCTTAGTACTGCAAGATCTAATTCAATATACTAGTAAACAGGTCTTGAAGTGGGTACTTTTTAGTGGGGGTATAGAGGAAGAGTATGAACAGGAACATTTTTAAGAAAATTCCGGGTCCGGAGGGGGCAGACAAGGAGCAGAGCTTAGTGGAGAAAATGTCAGTATACCATAACAGTGTATATCGGCCCCCTTTGAACACTGCCCATGAAACCTTTTTATGGCGGCTACCTGCATTGAGAAATAGCCTTTGGGAAGCTATGTTCATCTGGAAAAAAGAGGAATTTGCCAACTATTCACGCTGCATCAATAAGCGGCTCCTGTGATAATTTTCCTATTCTGCTGATGGAGGTCAACAGGGCCAGACCTGCCTCTGAGGAACTGTGCTACCCCTCATACAGTGGAAACCTCATTATATTTTTTCCTCTGAACTTAAGTACACAGATTCTAAAGATAAGGATTCAATTGAGTTAATGGTTTCATACAATACTGCTTAAGAAATATTTGCTTCTTACTGCGGTCTCTGGTGCATATTTTGTTATCTTATACAATAGTATAAGATGTACCATCTAGTGTGCATATCACATACTAGCTATTCTTCATCATTGTCAACTGGTGTGCTTTGCTGTCTCTCAGTCAGTATTTTTCATTTATCGCTACCACTGATTCTAGTTCTTTTCCTATATGGTTCATATCATCATTTCTCCCACTGATTTCTTTGAAAAGCTACAGTATAAATATCCATTTACTTCTATAATTTTCTACGTTTTTATACTAAATGTCCACTTCCACTTCCATTTCCAGGCTTTTATATAGCGGCTTCAGATTACATAGTGCTTGATCATTTAAACAATCAATAAGACATGACTGAGTGGTAACAGACATAATGGGTGGGAAAAAGGGACTTGTGGCAAGCTTACACTTTATAGGATATTGGGGATTGATTCATAAGGGTAAGTGCTATTTATTATACAATGGACCAGTCAGGTTGTAATGTAAAAAGTGCTCAATGCTCTGTATGATCCAGTCACACAGCAGTGTTAGTAGCAGACATTGAGGATGAATAGTTATAGAGTAGAGTTATAGAGTAGAATAGTTATAGAGTAGTAGAACATGTAGGCTGAAGAATATTGTAAGCTTGTCTGAATAAATTAATTTTAAAGGAGAGTAGAGGATAATCTTAACAAGTAAGGTTATTCCAGTGTGGTTGCAACCCAGGAGAAGTCCTATAGCCAGGAATCAGAGCATTTATCTTGAGGTGAGTGAGAATATGTATGTGGATGCAGTGTTATTGATGGCTTTGTAGGTTACCAACATGATTTGTTTTTAATTCCATAAAGTACAGGCTACTAATGTAGAGCACAATTAGAACATTTTGCAAAGAAGATTAATCTGGTGGCTGCATATAACACAGACTGAAGGGGAGTGATTTTGTACTGATGGAGCCCCAATTAGGAGAGCTTACAATAATAAATTTGAGACATGATTAATGCATGAATGAGAGTTTTTGCAGTGTCTTGTGTGAGGTATTTGTGTATTCTGGAAAAAAAAAATTAAATGTATATAAGAGGATTTAGAAACAGATTGTATGTGTGGAATAAAGGACAGTTCAGAGGCAAGAACAATATCCAGTCAGTGAGCTTTATGAGCAAGAGTTATCTCAGCATTGTCAACAGAAATAAAGAGGCCAGGTGGACAGCTTTTGAAAGATTAAGTTTGAGATGTTGGTAGGACATCCAAGATGAAATNGCGGAAAGACATTGAGTTATACGGGCCAACACAGTTAGTTAGGAGTGGAGAGGTATATTTGTGAATTATCTGAATAGAAGATACTGTAATCCAAATGACTATTAGCTGTCCAAGGGAAGTTCTATAGATAGAGAAGAGCAATGAACCTAAAACTGAGCCTTGTGGTAAGTGGGTCCAGAGAAGTGAACAATGTGCAATTAGATATAATCCTGGAGAGAGCTGTGTTCTGAATACCTAGTGATTGTAACATTTGTATGAGTAGTGAATGGTCAACAGTATCAAAAGCAGCAGAATGATCCAGGAGAATTAAGAGAAAGTAGTGGATTTAGCTGTGATTAGATTATTGACCACCCTGGTGAGTGCAGTTTAAGTGGAGTGTTGAGAACGAAATCCTGGCTGAAGAAGATCCAGAAGTTTGTATAAAGAAATAAAGTCAGTGAGGCGAGATTAGAGGAGTCTCTAAAGAAGTTTAGAGGTGCATGGAAGTTGGGAAATGGGGCAATAGTTAGAAGGAGAGTTTGAGTCAGACTTAAACCTTAGTGGAGATAGAGTGGAAAAACATCCCCACTCCCACCACTACAAGATCATTATCAAAATGCACTCCCCGCAGAGCCTAAAATATAACTTTTAATAAGATGAGATAAAAAATGTATCAATAAGTCAATGAATTAATTGGTTGAATACCCGAACACACAAAAAGAGACCATTCTGCTATATGCCTGAGAGATAGTGCTCATGTATTAGCTAAGTCCAAAATGAGGAATTTTTGATGGGGATATTGAAATCACCTAAGATAATGGTTGGGATCACAGGCTAAGAAATGAGGGAGCCACACAGAGAAATGTTGATGGAATTAATGGTACTGGAGGTCAATAGATCACAACCACACGCAGAGAGAAAGTATTGAAAATGCAGACATTGTGTACTTCAAAAGATGTGAAAGCAAAATAAATATTAGGTAAATCTGTCAATGTGCAATTAGCGGAAAGGGGGAATCCAACTCCACCTCCCCGTCTGTCCCCAGGCCTAGGTGCAAAAGTAAGGTGGAGGCAACCATGTGAAAGTTCAACACATGAGTCTCTGTGTCAGTGATCCCTATTTCTGTTAAAGCAAGAAGGTTGAAATTAAGGGCTGCCATCAGAGGGGGACAACCCCCCGCAGGCGTCTGACCCCTATACTGGTGTGCAGGCCTCTGTCGACAGCCTTCCTGAACTCACTTAGATGCCATTATTGACGGGCCTCCTGCATTGACGTTTAGACGTTGTGACATCATGACGTCACGACGTCCTGGTGTCACGTTGGGGGCCCGGGACTTTGTAAATCTCAGGCCCTGGTGATTGGGCGGCGGCCCTGTTGAGATTGTTGGAATGGAAAAGATCATGAACGGAGGTGAGTTTGTTACGACAGAGCGTGCATTCCATAGGGCACATTTGAGTGTTTTTGAGAGTGATGGGAGGTAAGTGATGTGCAAAAGGTTGTTTGGATTCCTAAAGTGTCCTGATTGTGAAGGTGTTTACATGAGATGTGGGGAGGTCCAGGATTTGGGGATATATCACCAGCTATCAGGAGAAGAAAAGAAAAAATAATACTCTGTTTATATTACCATCTAAAAGCTGGGGTTTTTATGAAATCGCTGGGTTTTATGATAGCCCCGGCNTTTTGATACTAATCTGAACAGGAATTTTGGGAAAAAAGGGGGTTTGCAGAAAAATTTTGGTTTGACAATGCCTTTGCACAGTGTTGAACAGGGAAACTTCTTGCAGTGTGAACAAGCTGTGTTTCATGAAACTGCAAATACCTGGGCAGGTAATCTGAATGTGGTATAAAGACAGGAAGGGATACCCTGCATAATGTGTTGTAGTATCGGTACAGGTAACTCACTGGACTCTTCTGGCAAAGTAAAAGTTGTATTGTTCATTGAGTCAAGTAATGTAACAGTTTAGATACTACTTGAAGTCATTATATAAGATATAAGTATAATATATTATATAGTATTATATAAAGTGTTGCAGCTGTCAGTTAATTCAAAGAACAAGTGTTTGAGTCACAGGATACACAGAGAAAAGCAATTCAGGTGGTACATTGCAGGAATAGTTCCAAGGACAGGGATGGAGAAATAAGCCTTGAGACTCTTAAGCAATAAAGGGATATAATGAGACGCATTATGATAACTACCTGGATGTTGCATACAGCAGATGCTGAATTCTGTAAGTAGGTGTAGATGGTACCAGATGTCATGTAATTTACTGCCAGCAATGAAAGTGCCAAATGCTTATCAATGGAACAGGAGCCAGGAGACTTTATCTACAGGTCACCTACTGTATGTGGATAAACCCAGGGAGCTAAACCCAAGGATATATATATATTTCTCATAAATAATACACAGTATAATAAATAATGTTATACTGTATGTTCCTTTATTAAGCAACATGCCTTTAGTTTCTAGGGTTGGGGTTTCATCCTGTTTGCATGTATTTTCAAAGAAACATGCATATTGAGAGGATATGCTTTCTAACTTGCCTAATTTATTCTATACCAAAAAGTGCAGCCATCTCTTATCAATATATAAGAATAGCTTTGAATGTCATTAGCTTTTCAAAACAATTCAGGAAAAAGACATGTTTTGAAATGAATGCAATAATAACTCATTTACATAGTTACAATGGCATTATATGCCTTTCCCATGATAAAGAGGTCAAATGAACATCTGAGTGTCATAGTTGGACTAATGATCTATCTACATTCAAAATAAAATCATAATAGGGGAAATAAATGACATTTATCTTTTATTGTTGACTCCTATGAGAGAAAAATCTCATTTTGTTTCAAATTGACCACAAACCTCTCTTTTTTTAAACAATGAGAACAATATTGACATACAGTTTTCTTTATTGAAACCAGTCATAATATAGAGTTCCCTAAAGACATTTTGTCTTTGTAAATATCATTTAAAAGACTCTGTGTATGTGCAGAATTAATTACCTGGCACTCCTAATTTAACTTGAGAAGTAACAAAATTAAGATTCCCTTAAAATGTTTTAGGAGAGGTACACACATTTGCAATTATACTTGAGAAGCAATAACTTCTACAGTTTCACTGATTATTTTAAGTCCCAGTGAGCATGTTGATTCATGTGTACACGCTATACCAATTTAACAAGCATTTGCCAGAAAAGGTGGACAGACATATTGATGTACACACTACCGTACCTGCATTTATCTCAAAATTGTACCAATATCAATTGTGATGTTTAGGAAATTCACAAAACCAAATTAACCTGTCTTATTGCAACAAATCCTAATTGTGGGAGAGCAGACCCTCCAACATGACCCATTCCACCAGGTACATAATACTCCGCTCCTGGGCTTTCAGCTGTCACTCACCTGGTTATAACGAACTAACTGATGTCTGAGTAATNTAACAATGGTGGTTACCATAGTAACTAATTGCTGGAAGTTCCAGAACAGAGTATTTTGTACCTGGTGGAATGGGTCATGTTGGAGGGTCTGGGAGAGTACACACTTGCAGTATTACATCAAACGGTCGTTAACATGATTGTTACTGCAATCTCCCACAATGGTGACCAGAGATACTACTGATCAGGTAATTTTATTTATTTTCTTTTTTTTCAAATGGCTCTTCAGGTGGTGTTTTCACTGATTGTTTTCACATTTACATTGTTTTTACAGGATTTACATAGTAAATATTATACCAGCCCACTCTGAGGCAATGAGATGCGCTGTTTATATGGATCGCCATGGAAACAGCTGTTTTCCATGGACAATCCATACTGTGTAAATATCCCAAAGTTTCTTTTCAGGTGATAATGCTCATTTTCACATGAAAACAGTCTTAATCACATGAAGATTTTTCTCTCCTGTGCACCACGCTGTCTCCTCTGATAAATGACCTTAGGTCACGTGTCTGCATCGGACCATTTATCAGAGAGGGGGCAGAAGGAAGAAGGTGGGGTGCATGGGCACCACCGAAGTCCTACAGTTTACCAGCGTACTTAATGATCATTGGCTGACAGATTACTGATTACTGAGTACTTTTTTTCATAGTGACATAGAAGCGCCTCCTGCCCTTCTGTGGTTGGCACTTTCTTCATATTTGCCGGTTGAGGGATGGGGGCGATTAGCTTCCTTGCCCCTGATATTCAGTGAAACTATACACTGTACAATACCTGTTCCTTTATAGTGCACAAAAATTTATGGCAGATTGCAGGTGGAAAATGGATTGTTCTAAAAACGGGAATCATGTTAACAATCTTCTAAATGCTATTTATTTATTATAGTTTAGGTTATTTGAAACCAATATCTCAAAATAAATTCTACATATTCAATGAATCTGTGTCAGTCATCACATATAGTTCTTGGTACTATATATATATATATATATATACTATATATATTAATTATAATTAATATGATTATTTGGAAATGTCGCTAGTTATGGTTCTATAATTTAATCCCTCAGCTGTGACCTTTTCTTCCAAGCTATTTGTATGTTTATATAATTAATTTATGAAAGTCTAAACACCGCGATGCTGCCTATGCCATGCCCTGACATTTAAATATTGCTGTTCTGATCCTTAAGAGAGCCCTTTGTTTAAGAAACGATAGTGTGTTTGTAGATGGAACCATATCACATTTTACTCTATGTGCTGCTAATCGGAGCCAAGGGTCTACCAGACAACATAAACAAATTATTTGTCTTGACATAAGGAGAGAATTCTTTCCATGGTTTACTTGTTAAATTCTATATGAAGATGGATAATGGTAAGCCGGAAGAATGGGGCTACAGGACATAAATATGATAGAAATGTCAGCTTTCCTCCATCTGTCAGGTGTATATGTATAAAGTCAATGCAGGATAATGACTGTCAGGTAAGAAATCTCTAAAAATGCTTGCTGCAGGAATCTGAACTCTGTACTATATGTATGCCATTATTCATTCAATGCCATATAAAAATAGATTGCTGTTCCAGCATTGTAAATTTTATCTTCCACGCGGGCCCATATGGTCTCTAACTAAAATAGGAGCACCCTTGCACAATAAATTGATATTTCCATCAGAATAGATAATACATTCTGAAATTCTAAATGGAAATGTATAGCATTAATAGCGTAAAACAATAAAAAAATAAGCAACAGCGGTCAGTAAAGAAAGGGCTAACACTAGAAGCATAGTTACAGCCTAGTTCTGAACTGTGACACTTCTATAACGGATGCAAGGTGTACATGGAAACCTGTTGAAAATGTGTTTTCTTCCTTATTCTTTTATATCTTTCTCTCTCTCTCCCCTTTTAAAATATTCCCCTAGGGTCTACTTAATATACAGAGAGGGTATAGAAAAAAATAAGCCCAATGTCGTTTAACCTCTCAATTTAGCAAAGTCGTTGCCAGTACCAAAGTTTCCAGATGACTTCAAAATGATGAAAAACTGTCAGCATGGATACTGTACAATGTAATTCTAAATGTTGCATGATGCCTCAAGGGGGAAGGAGTTAAGACTCAGTGCATGATTTAATGTAGGTCCCCTGTGATAAAAGCTTACAACGCTAAACCACTGCTAACCCACTTAGCCACTTTCATTTCCATACTGATGTATTTTTTAATTACTACACTAATGAAATCCACAGTGCTCAAGTTGTTAAAAATGCAATAATGTATGCAAACACATATCATTAATTTACCTTCTATCACACAATCCAGAAGGTCAAAAGTAGAGCAAATTCAAGTACAAGAATTATATCCCCAAAATTGCAAGTTCAGTAAAATTGAAAAAGAAATGTATAAAATGGTTATAATAGGAACATCACACTGAATAGGAATACGTGGACTGACAGGTAGGCAAAAGTATTGATGAGCGCTATAAATATATAAATATATAATACATAATATATGCAGTATTTAAATAAGGATAAAGTAAAAAATACATACTCTTTGAGAAAACCTGTTTAGTAGAAACGCGTTAGTACAGCGGATAATAGAGACTCACTTACAGGGTTACTGTGTTATTCGATTGAAAGTTCATGATTAAGCGAGTAGAGGTATTTATGGTTACACATAACTGCCATCTTATACAGTGGTAAAAACCTTTTATTTCATCAGGCATCTAGTTTTATTTATAGTTGTAATGTACTACCATGAGATATTGTTGAGATTATGAGATTTTCTGTAAAAAAAAAACCTTTTGGCATATTTGCCAATTTGAATCTGGGATTTCCAAACAAAAAAAGAAGTGTTTTCTTAGCATTTCTAAACTTTTGTAATCACTGTACAGCAGTGCTCGAAGTGGGAATTTTTAAGTGGGGGTATGGTGCTAAGCCATCCCCCCTTGTATAAGCCCCACCTACCCTGGACCCTTTATTTTGTGATAGATTTTCCCCCACAATCTGAAGGGGTGGGGCTTATACAAGGGGGTGGGCTTAACAGGAGAAAAAGTGCCGGTATACCATACCGGTGTATACCAGCCCACCCAAGCACTGGTTTACAAAAAAGTCATTTTTATAGCTTTTTCTTCTTCCTCAACTTGTTTTTAATAGTGATTTCTCCCATCATTAATCTTTGTAAACTTTTTTGGTCTCTTTATCATAATATTTTAGTTTTTTCAGCTTGTACATTGTAGTCCTTTTTATTCTACAAAACTAAATTTTGTGCAATAGTTTGGAATTATGGCTTTTGTTGGCCAGTATGTAGGTGCTTGAATTAACATTTCTGACAAAGGTTTTTGTTGTTAGGTGATTCTTGTTTCTTGATATTGTCCGTTCTAAAAATTCAATTGGTTGTTTACAGCTTTTTAAAGTAATTTGATGTTTAAAGAGATCGACTTATGGTACGCAGTGAAATTTTTAAGCTCAGCACCATTGCCCGTCCAAAAGAAAGGACATTATCTATGTACCGTTTCCAAAATAAGATTGGATTTCTAAAGGGGTTAGAAATCATTGTACTTCAATACAAAATCAATAGCTTCATCTAAGAAAAGTCTGATGTATTGCGGTTGGTGTAAGTCAAAGTACTTGGTCAACATTTCTTTCATTGCAGTAGACAATATCCTTCAAATTGGAGCAACCTGTGGATTCATCAAAATTTTTTGTAACTTTTTATTATGTGTTTTTATTACAGTTAAATTCCATGTGTAAATGTAAGTATACAATAAATTTATCTGGGGGTGAACTAGGGGTAACTTCCAAGGCTTTGAAGAAACTTTGAGCTATGTTTGTTAAAATATTTTACCTTCTAGGTTTTGGTTTTGTGTCCAAGACTCTGCCTTGTTTAACCCACTTTTATTATTATTATACTTTTCTTTTAGATCTTGTTGGGGTTTGACATTTTAAATATATATATTTGGGTTTCTAATATTGTCTTGTGAGGAATAACCAAGAGTACTGGGTGGCGAGGTGGAAAACTGCTAACTAATGGTGAGAAGCCTGGGCGTGGAGTCTAACCCCTGCCTGGGCTTCACCAGAGCCTCTGATGGTGAGGTTGGGCCAGTAGCGGCGAGGCAGGAGCAGGTCGCGGCCCCAGGCTAATTCACCCCCTAAGGATCCAATGTCCAGACAAGAGACAGAGGGCATGAGACTGACAGGACAGACCACACAAAACGGATAGGCCCAGACGAGGAACAGTGGCACAAGACTTACAGGACTAACCACACGGAACAGATAGGCCCAGACAAGGAACAGAGGGCACAAGACTAACCAGACGGACAACGCGAAACAGAGAGGAGGTGGAAGAAGAAGAAGAGAAGGAGAGGGAAATAGGGAGAGAGGAGAAAGGGAGAGCTGAGAATGGAGACCAGAGGAGGGAGCTAGAGAGAGAGAGAGAGAGAGAGAGAGAGAGAGCTGAAAGATGAGAAAAAGGGAATGACCAGAAGGGGGAGCAAGAGATCAAGTAAGAGGAGAAAGACTTGAGACCAGGGAAAGAAATAAGAATGAGGGAAGAAGCAGAGGAAAGAGGCCAACTGGAGAGCTGGAGGAAGGCTAGATGGAGGGATGGAGACCAAGAAGGGAAAACTGAAAGAAGGCAGAAGGGTGAGCTGGAGAGGACAGATGGAGACCTGGAGGAAGAGAAGGGGGGCCAAATGGCAGAGCTAAGGAAGGAGACCGAAAGGGAGCTAAGCAAGAGGCAGGAGGCAGCAAGCTGGCAAAGGCAGGAACGAGAGAGCAGTGAATGGGGACCGAACACTGGGGCCAGATACGGACGCTATAACCCGCAGCGTGTGGAAGGCGCTGCGGGCTTAAGAAGGCAGAGCTGGCCAATGGGAGGAGGAGGCAGAGCCGAGCCCCCAGTCACGTTGCTAAGGGACGCGATGCAGGGAGAAGCCGGAAGTGACGATTGTGCCACGTCCTGTGATAGGCAGGACGCGGCCAGAGGGGAGAAGCATCACCGGCTCCTAACATGTCTTAAACCTGATTGTAATCATTGTAAGTTCGGGATTGAGTGGTCCCAGACCAAATTTATGAAATTACACATACACAATTCACCTTTAAGACCTGTACTATAGCCATAAGCCACTAGACTTATTCTCTGATTCATGATAATCTTTTTAAATGTGATAATCCACTGAGAATATTTCTCTTTTCTGCGCCTCTTCTGCAACTTTCCAGCACTAAAGTTGTTTAGATTTGATTACTAGGATGTACCTGTTCTATTGTTTGCTGTAAAATCTCCCTTTATGTATTCCATCTCTGTTTTTTTATTTTGTGATACTTTGTTTTGATATTGGTGGGGATGATGTTGGTATGTACTTTAATGAGGGAAGGTCTGCATTTTGAAATATTTTTTTAAACCTATATTTTTTAATGGTCATATATTGTATTGCACTTTGGTTTGGTAAAAGTTTCTTATTGCTGTCTGAGTAGTTGTACTATTATCCATTCTTTCTGGTGAAATCAGCACTCTTCCTTTTCTTGTCTAAACCTGAGCCTACCTCAGCAAGTTTTCTTTATCGAACAAGTTTCACATTTGTTAAAATGTTAATCATATTATGAGTTATTTCTTCTGGGTTAATGGAATCCTTATACATCTATATTTAATACAAATTTAATCTTGAATACCATTTTTAATAGAAGTCAAGGATTCCTGTCTGTTTTTAATATAAAATCAATCTATTAATATAATGTCCCATTCCTTTGAAAATAGAGCATTCTTCGGCTTGAATAACAGCTTCTTGAATATGCTAAAATTTTAAGGCATCAAATTCTATTCTCTATTTTTCTTCTTACCATTGTTTTATTTGAGCTGTTAATCATTTTTTGTATCTTAGAAATTGATTATGAAAGAGTTCCCATTAATTGTAACTTTTGGCATTTCTGTGGAAAAGACTTCTTCTGATTTTGTATTCTAGTTTGCAATAAAAAGTAACTGATGCCTTAGTACAAAGGTTTAGATGCTACCCAATAAAGTACTGTGCCCTGAAGAAGTAATTAGATATGAAAAGGGTGCTTCTCTTCAATGTGAAAACTCAATGATGATCTGCAAACCATAATATCATATGAATGCAAAAACAAACAAGAATCCCCAGCGCTCATGCTATTAGCCAGTGAC
>JABWIB010002364.1:27810-43020 GCA_016617825.1 Platyplectrum ornatum | reverse complement strand
AGAGTGTAACTCATGAGTGTAAGTCATNAGAGTGAAAAGCTGAATCCAGCCCTAAGTGCCTGAGCTTCCCACTACCAGGTGAGTGACAAAACACTGCTTAAAAATAAATGCAGCTGAAAAAATAAAACGGAATCGGATCAATGAACTAGAAAAAAAAAAGTCCATAGTCATCCCAACAAACACTGTTATTTATATAAAAAAAAAAGATAGTAGAGCTATAATTAATGACCCTTTTGAAATAGCATGAGTCAGAAAAAATATTTATTTGGAACTGGAAATCCTGGTCTCCAAACACGTGGGCTCAGATGCCTTCTGGCCGCACTTTGCGAGACATAACAACAAATAGGAAATTAATCATCAGTGTGTGGGATACAGAATAGACTGCTTAAGACAAATGCTAAAAATGTTACTATCATGTTCACATTTCCACCACGGCAATATCCAGGGTTTTGAAGCTGTATTGCCAAAGATTATTCCAGCTCTTCATACCTCGTTCACACTAAACGCAGGTCAGTCTTGGCTTTCAGATTCTCTCCTTCTAAGCCATCAGCTTCTTTCTTTGAGACATGTTATAAAACCTAAATTGCACCATTCACAATGGTAGCTACCTGTGTCAGACCTTGGAATATTTTTGGAGCAGTGTGAACAGGGTATTAAAGAAAGCAATAATATGTTCTATGTATAAGGCGACATTTAGTACCATTGATATAACACCCAATCTTCTTTGTCCACAGCTGCCAACTGACTTCCAAGAAAGAGTAAGTGAACACTTGGAAAAGCATGGATGTAAACTAACTGTACCCCTCTCTAACACCTCATATGCTGACAGCATTCCTACTTGTGTCATTGCTAAGGTGCTGGAGAAGCCTGACCCTAGCAGCCTCTCTTCACATCTATCAAGTGCTTCTATGCGAGAACTTAGCTACGAGCATGCCAGTCAAGAGGCCGAAGAGAAACTGTGCCAAAGACAGCAGTTCAAACCGGAGATCTACTGCAGTGACACGGCCCTCTACTGCCCAGAAGAGAGGAGACGAGATCGAAGGCAAAGCTTTGATGTGCAAGTTAAGGATGAGGTCTTCTTGAGGTCTCAAAACTCTACTGACAGTACAGTGGAAGATGGTTTTCACTCAAGTTTCTCACATGAAGCCTTCAATGAATATGTAGCATCGTTACCCACGTCCAGTTCATATTCCAGCTTTAGCGCTACATCAGAAGAGAAGGAGAACAACCAGGCCAACACGTTAACTGCCTCTCAGCAGGCCATCTACATGGGAAACCGAGACGACCTGTTCGAAAGGAAGTCAACCACAGGTTACGAGAACGTGGCAAGTCCGAGATTTGTGAAATCTTTGTCCGTCCAGCACATGGAGCATAGCCCCGAAAACGCAGCATCTCCCAATTTCACAAGATCATCTTCCTATGTAGAGCAACCATTTCACTTCTCCAGAATCCGCACACAACAGACATTAGGTGCCCACAAGTCTCACAGCGAGTGTCGGAGCTCCCACCTGTCAGAAGAAGACCTCCCAACACAGTGGAGGCAACTCAGCGTGGAGGACATTGGGGCATACTCTTTCAGCAATGATGGACGGATATCACAGTGTAGTTTCACAGAACAGTATTTTGCACCCAGCCCTGTTAAACAGTTAGAGAGCAGGATGAGCCCCTTGTACGCCAGCTACAAACAGGACAGTTTTTCTGAAGGGGAGGAGGTATGTCAGAGCAGAATGGGCGAGTCCTGCTTTCTAAGAACAGACTCTGGCTTGAAAATTGACATCAGTGCTAGCTGCAAGCAAGAAATGCTCGCTAACCTTAAGGCGAAGGAAGCGAGAGACCAAAAAAGCGAGCGGATGTCAGTTCAGATAGGGAAGAACGCGGACACAAATGCGGCAGCCAAGAGAGAATACGTTGACGTCAGTCCCAACAGTTCCGCAGAATCTCTTAATCAAAGCCCTTTGGAGGCCTCAGATGTACTCCAGTCTTCCATTGATCAAGGACATGCAAGCTTTCACGGGAAGTCCCAGCAATTCCAAAGAACTGGGAGCATTGGGTTAACTAGGAAAGACAGTCTTACAAAAGCACAACTCTATGGGACACTTTTAAATTAATGATCTTCCAAAATGCAATAAGCGAGCTTGCCGAGAGCGTTGATACAAAGGATGCTGGGAATATTGGTGATTATTGCAGTTCTGCTAAGACAGAATTAACAATTCTATTATTATATGTTTATGTTTATCTTATACTTTTGTGAAAGCTTCCAAAATAACAAAATGTTACTGTAAAGACCTTGAACGTACGGAAAAATGTCTTCATTACGTATTTGCACAAGGAAAAAATATACAGTATATCCGTACTTTTTTTTTTTTTTAAACCAGGGTTTGGTCACATTCTAAGTCTAGTATAGGGTTACACATATATCTTAACCAAAGTCTAAATTCAGGACGAGAGTACAAAGACATAGCCATTGAATCCAAGACAACACAGGAAAAATAATATAATATTGATGATACTGTCCTATAGCAGGAAATTAAGACTATTCAGGTTTTCACTATTATGTGAGCTGTGACCAGTTTACCAGTTTAGTAATTCATAATTGATTTCATTGTTTATACTGGAGATGAGGGTCTGTCAGTCTCCTCCAGTGGTTGCAAAACTCCTAAATAAAAGTAGAAAAATTGTGACCCTGTATACAGCCCCCATATGCTTCTTAAAATAAAAAATAAATCAATGCTTCTATAAACCAAAGCAAATATACATTTATTTATTAATATCTTAGTCATATTAATTTAGGGCCTTCCAATTTTTACAATGCAAACAAACTAAATACCCCTAATTATATAACTAAATACCCTTATAAATAACTATAGACCATATGGTGTAGAAGATACTGTCAGGGTTTTTTTTTGCGTGTTTCAGCAACTGTTAATCTTCGCGCTCTACTATTTTTTATTGACTAGGTAGTTGGCACTAATGCATGACTGTACGCAGGAAGCACCAGTGCAGTTGGCTCCCGTCCATGCAGGTTGCATTCTTCTTGTGCAGCAGTATGTGGTGATGTGTAGAGGAAGTAGCCACAGGAATAAGTAATGTGGTGTGACACTGAATTCTGCTTCCAAGATGAAGTTTCAGCTTACACCTGTTCCCACTCTGGCAGCTTCTACACAATACCTAAAGCCAACCCTGAACTTTACCATACTGTGACAAAGGTCCATATTGCAATGANACTGGTTACAGAGTAATAAGTGAGGGAAAAAGACCAGGCACTGGTGAGACAGAGGCGGCTCAGTAGCTGATTGCAACTTGTAGAAGTATACCGTATTATAACTAAAATAGGCTCGCAGGGGACGCTGGGACTTGTAGCTCTGAATTGCCCAAGACTACCAACCACACACTGTCTTCTCTCTTCAGGACCTAAGAGAACAGCCAGTGGTTTATCCTTATGTCATCAATGAAGATGAGACCCTAACTGCTCCTCATATACTACCTTCATAGTAATCGAGGAGCTTCTTGTTAATGTTTCCTATGAGCTTGCATTTATGTTGGTAGTAACGCATGAAATGTCCTAGTGTTGTATTTTGCATTACTCAATGAAAGCAACAAGTTCACCTTTTTTTTTTTATTTTAGACGGATGTATTTCTAACCCTCTTCCTATCCTAACTCCATGTCGGGTAGGACACCATGCATTCCATGGCGGGAATGCCTCTGTTCGATAAAATTGCGTACATGCAAAGACTGCGTCTCTGTTAAACTCTTCTTCTCAGGAATACGTCCCCCGTACAGATAACTGGAATGACATTAAATTGATGCAAATGAGATGAAACCAATTTGTAATAAAATACCTTTGCCTTTTTACCTTGAGATGTGCACATGGAATCTCTAGAGAACGTAGGATATTTCTGCTTATATAAAAAGGTTCCTTTGTATGGGTTAGATAGATGCAGTCGCATACTATTATTATTTATTTCGTTTTGTTTCACCTGCTCGCCTTGGAAACTGGTCCCTGCATCCAGGGGCGTAACTATAGCACTCGCAAGGAACAGGAACAACCCTGTCCCCAGTACAGCATGGCTCCACCCACGCAGAGCCAGGCCCTGCCTCCTAGCTATAGGTCCCAAGCCTGTTATGTTCCGCCCCTGCCTGCAGGGTGGGTTTAAAGACAAAACTATTGTTTCTAGATTTTGCTGCCACATTTCCCTTCACACCCAGATCATCCCCAAATTGTCTATTCTTCTAGTCTTCTAACTGTGAACTTTCCTTTTTTTGGAAAAAAAACAAACTAAGAATGCATTTTGAAATATTTTGTAATTTTCAATGACGAAAGCTTAAATGAATAAAAAATCAGTATTATTATTATGGACTGTTTGTGATTATATTTTTGGGAAATGGTAAATACACTTGATAATATATCAATATTCCCTTTATAAAGAATTTAATAAATCTACTGTACATATTAATTTGGAATTTTCTACACAAGAAACCAGAAAGAAATTGTATCTATTATATGTACTGTGTTTCCCCCGATAATAAGACCTACCCTGGAAGTAAGCCCTACCCCAATTTTTGTAAACCCGCCCAAAATAAATCATACCCCGAAAATAAGCCATACCCAGAAAATAAGCCCTAGTAAATTCCCCAGTAATGGGGGGCATGATGGGTCTAAAAGCAGGACTGGGGGTATGATGGGGCTAAAAGCAGGACTGTTTATATAAATCTCTGTCAATGTTAATTAAAATAAGACCTACCCTGAAAATAAGCCCTATAGTGGTTTTTTGGACCAAAAAAAAAATAAGTCAGTGTCTTATTATCGGGGAAATACGGTAACGCATATGACCCCCATCTTCCTATTTCCCTCTGTATGGCCCCAGTCCTCCTATTTTCCACGGTATGGCCCCAGTCCTCCTACTTCCCCTTGTATGAATGCCCTCAGTTTTCCTATTTGACCATGTATGCCCCAGTGCTCTTATTTCCCACAGTAGGCCCGCAGTTCTCCTATTTCCTTCTGTAAGCCCCCCTATTACTCCCTGTAGGCCCTCAGTGACCCTATTTCCTCCTGTATACCTCTAGTACTTATCTACATAGATGCAGCACGCCTGTTCAAACTATCTAAATCCAATTGTTACATCTTACACAGAGGTCTGTGTGGCTGGTATTCCAGTTTACTTGATCCAAAAAATTATTTGAAGATATCTATTGTATAACTGCTATCCATAATGACCACATGTACCTAACACCTGGGCTGTGACAGCTGATAGATTGGTATACATATTTCTGCACCTATAAGGCAAGAGAGCTGAGACTCATTGCGTCTGTCTTAGAGCACAGGAAATGTCATGTACACAATGCAGAAATGTCACCATCACTTTCATATCAAACACTGGTCTCCCGGAGCAACTGCAAATATTGTTTCTTAAATCTAAGTTCTATGGAGCAGCCAGTTCTGTGCCTTCCACCCATTGGGTTTATAATGTGATTATAAGGTGGTGATGGCTCCATCTACTGCTACCATCTATAACAGGGTGATCCAAATAACAAAATGAATCATTCGACCTTGTGTCTCTACCTTATACAATACAATTATTATTATTATTATTATTATTAACACAGAAATTCCAACATCCTACATGACATTATAATTCCCTGAATACTGCTTCTACATTCTAAGGACCAGATGCAGAAATAAAAGCAAGAACGTAAAGCTGCACATTGGTAAAACCATGAAGAATTGCTGGGGCAGTAAAATGAATGATATTCTGAGAATATTTAGCTTTTTCTATTACACGTAGATACTAGATTTATCTTATATAATTAAATAATGGGCCGTTCACTGCCTGGGATTGCTGCTGTCCTTTTACTGAGATACAGAGACAAATGTTTGTATTTCTGAAATTCACACACACAGGGAGAACAGTGTGTTCTTTATTATTATTATATTTGAGAAAAGAACAAAAGACTCAGAAGTTTGGCTATGAAACCGCAGCAACACTACTGAGGGTAACTGCCTGTCCCTCAGATACCAAAAAAAGATTGGTTGAAAAACTAATAAGATACTTATGTAGTGTGCGCAGGATAGGTGTTCTATAGAGTGAATATATTAATTCACCAAAAATGCATCGGCTGAAGACACTTTATAAAATTTATTTATAGTCACAAAACATATAAAAATATATATAAGAAACACATCCGAAAAATAATCCCCTTATATGTTTTGTGACAATAAATAAATTTTATAAAGTGTCTTCAGCCGATGCATTTTTGGTGAATTGATATATTCACTCTATAGAACACCTATCCTGCGCACACTACATAAGTATCTTATTATTATATTTCTTATTATTAAGCGCCACAAAGTGTCCGCGGCATCGTAAAATGGGGAATACAGACAGAATGGATGGGGAAGAGGGGTCCCTGCCCGCTGCTTACATTCTAATGGATATTGGGGATTGATACATAGGGGCAATTACACATACAGTAGGGGCAATTTAATAAGGTATTCAAAATTATGGCTTATGGGGTGTATTCTGCGCTGGCCTGGGCTGCAGCCTATAATCCACATAAAAGGAAGGTCCCCCTGCCTTCCAAAAAAATATATATAAATACTGCAATAACTATGTGNACTCTATAGGCGCTGCCTATCCCTACGGAGGAATGAAATGATGCTGGGTTCTTATACCATAAAATATATATCTAGCTAAGGTGGTAGATGTGGTTCCAGAGTTCCCAATTTAATTCCTCCTTGTAGGATCCATGATACCTCACACAACGAGATAAGGAGATATTTTAATATTTTATATTATTATTATATTATTTTATCTCCTTATCTCGTTGTGTGAGGTATCATGGATCCTACAAGGAGGAATTGAATTTAATAAGGTGCCAATTAACCCACCCGTATTTTTTTGGGATGTGGAAGTAAAAAGCTGCACTGGGAGGAAAACCATACAGACACGGGGAGAACATACAAACTCCACACTGAAAATGTCCTGTCCCTATCCATCGTTTCCATGTAATCTTACTGTAACGCCCAAAGACCAGTATTTAGTAGAAGCTTGGTAGAGAATCATATTGCTCTTGCAATACTAAAGGATTTATTATCAATACCCTGGTATTAAACGGATTATAAGTCATAGCTGGAAAGTTAAACACACATTAATACAACGACCGGGTGCTGTATGGAGCATTTCACTGCATTCAAGAAAAACAAAAGGAATTCAAAGGAATTGTGAGTATCCAGGCTTTCATGTGGACATACAGTGGGAATATATATAGTAAAAGCATCAGTCTGTGCAGTCCATTTCACATGAGTAAAACACTTACTCTCACTTAGTATAAAGATTAGTGAAAAGCATGGGCGATATATATAATGATGCTGTAAACACTTAAGATGAACAGTTATTTAGCAAATAAGGATCAGGTTTCTTTTTAATAAGATGATATATGACTCATATAATCCTAAGTAACACATATAAGTCATACTCAATCATGTATATCTGTAGATGAAAGCCTCTGGGTCACTGACTGTAAACTCCACTTACTGGATTCTCATCACTGCTTCTCTCTTCAGATCATTGCTGGCTGTAATGGACCTGTGACTCTTATTTAAGGCGTACCTCTTCATAAACCTGCATGTGGGATAGGGGTGCCAGGGAACAAGAATCATTTTAAATCTACAGGGAAACGGACGTAAAGGAATAGGTTAAATATCCAGTAACAGATAAAACTAGTGAAGCGAAGACACAATCAGCGCGGACTGAGCAGCCACCAGGCTCAAGGGGAGACGATCCCGCCAGAAGCCAGGTAGCGTAAAGTCCAGTCGTGTTAATTAGATCTTCACATTTGTGATCTGTGACTTGAAGTCTTTATATTGTAAGGCAGCAGCGATTTATATGAGAAGGGCAGATCATTGTTCAGGAAAGGGTAAGAATTATAATTAGGAAGCAATACATAATAACACAAATAATGGTACTTTTTTGAATACACATTTACAACCCCATGATAGGAGAATGACAATTCCCGTTCCTTTTCCTTTGTAGTCCATGTATTTCCATATCACAGAAAGTACCCGGGACAATACTCCAATGCTCCGTTCTGGCCGGTTATGAGACAACCTTTACAAGAAAGAGACATTTCTGCAGCACATATCTCCCTGGGGTGCAATTAGACACAATTCCACATCTGTGGATGATACACTTGACCTTCATGCAGACAATCTTATAACTGTAACTCTACCTTTATATTAAATGTTATGTCTGTTTCTACACCTGTCCATGACAAATCCTTTCCCCTATATGAGCTGAGAGGTAATGGTTTGAAACAGGTTTAAGAGAATTGAAACCGGTTTGTAAGCACACAAAATTGTTAAGAATGGTGTATTGAACAATGTACACACTGTCACCACCTACAGCCACTGACCACTGCCTGTTGTATAGGGTTTTGTAGGTAGATAATTTAATGTTCTTTATATTCTTCAACAACTCTTAAATGGTCCAATAATATTATAAAACACTGTCGATTATAAAATGTTAAAAAATAAAACATCTTTAATCTGTACAAAGCTCAAGTCTTTTAACATAAATAAATCCAGTTCAATATAATAAGGGGAACGGATCCACTCCTATGATGCTCAGTCATCTGTGGCAGCAGGAGGTAAATTACTGCCAAATTCTGACCTGTCCATCCCAATAAGAGGAGGCCAGCAGCGATGGCAGCACTGGATGGTAATTGACGCTGACACAGGCACTGCCATGGCTGGCGATAGAGCGCACGGCTTTAGATGTGTGGTAGCTATAGAAGTCCACGGCCCCTTCCGAGCTCCCTGTCACGATGAGGGATCCATCCGGAGAGAATTCACACCCCACAGCGAATCCTTCCACCTGTGTGATGAGACAGAGCAGAGAACTATGGGAGAGTAATGATTTTCTCGGAATATAATGCAGTTTCATCACCGGGGACATGGCGGCATTATTTCTACATTATTAACAAACACAGAACACCTTCTCCCTTATCTCTACTACTCACACTGACACTCTTACAATACAAATGTCCCTTTATCACTGTTAAACAAAATGTTTCTAGTTTCACAGTATTGTTGAAATATAATATAATATACACAATGGGAATAATCATGAAGAATGTATCATATCACTGGATCTTAAACACAATCCTGTGCTACAAAATTCAGAGAAAGGAATTTAGGCTCATGTACATTATAAGGATGCTGGAGAGAGTGTTATGAGCTCTGAAGGGACTATTCATGGCAATACAATGTATACATTTACTAGAACTATTGTCTCATTCATATAATACAACCACAGGAGTCCTTTTGCTGACAGCAAGGCTGATACCACATGTATCCCAGGTCCAGTCACGGTTGATGATCAGAATATAGAACGTTCGGGGGGTGAGATCATTCCTTTTCTATTNACTTGTTCCATATGATGGTATTTAGAGTTGATGTTGATCCTCCTAATATGTTATATAAAATCTCCTGATGAACTTGCTGATGCAAGTTGAAACTTTACATGTACAGTTGAGAGAGAGTAAAAGGTTTGAGTGGGTTTTTTTTTGGTTTCTTTGTATGTTATTTTGCTTTTTGTGGATGAATGAAGGGAGTGTATGGATTATTAATAACATTATAGTCATCACTATACACTGTGCTTCTTTAAGGTGATTATATACCTGTTTACACTAAGGATCACTATATTTACTTACTGGAGGTACATTGACCCGATGGACTGCTCTGATACACTATACTACAAGTGGTTTAGGGTCTGTACAGGGCGTATCCAGCCTAGTGCAGATTAGGTTCCGGACAGGGTCGCCCTTATCGGGGCGGGTGCCCTGATTTTGCAGGTAGGGGTTGTATTTTGAAGTGCAGTTTAGCTATCTAGGGACTGAATAGGGGTCAGCATAGGTCCTAAGTTCCGGTGGTTTAAAGTATTATGCACTCTAGCCTCTAGACATTTTTTTAAAATAGTGTTGTTGGTACCTTTTTGAGACAGTCGTCTTTTTAACATTTATGAATTAAAAGTTATATTTTATTATAATTCATGTTGTTCTCTACCAGTATATTGTTGACGGTTCATTTGTCATTGCAATAGTGTTGTGTTTCTCATTCATATAATGCACAGAGAACCTCAACGTGGTTACCGCTTCCTCAGCTCAGTGTTCCGTCTCCATCCTCCTATACCCAGGACGTCTTTACCTTACTCTCCTGAAATATACTAAATACCATCTGTATCCTGGTGTTCTCCTCTACTGCTGCATATTCTGCCTCAGCTTCACACCCAAAGACAGATTGCCAGTTTCATAAGTCTGCCTCCATCCTCCTATACCCAGATCTATTTGAATTCCTTTACTCCTTGCCTCATTCTCTTGGAATATCACAGACACCACAATTGTGTTCCTCTTGCTATTCACATATAACTGGCGTAATCCATTAGAACAGGAGAACCACCACTTCCCATTATAACTAAAGAGTACTAGACGCAAAACGACATGACTAGTGGGCGCTATGACCCCCTCCTCCATCTGCTGCACCCACAAACCTAACTCGGTGGTCGTTCTCCGATTTTCAACACAGAACCTTTTTTGTACTGTATCTGCTTGGTTTTCTTTTTTTTTTCTTTCTTTCTGTACATTTTTATTGGAGCATAAAACAAAATAAGAAACATACAGTAGAAATGTGACATTGCCCTATGTAATATCATATCTGCTTTTCACATGTACCTGATCCCTGGTGTCCTCCCTCTACTGCTACACCTTCTGCCTCATCTGCTGCACCCACAGGCTGCTCCCCTAGCTCAATGATCTGTCTTCCATCCTTTTATACCCAAATATGTTTACCTCACTAATGTATATTTATCTCTCTTGTTGTCCTGGAATATACTACCAGCTGTACACTGGTGTGTATCCTGATGTAGGCCTCATTGAAAAAGAGGTGCAAGTTTGGATGGGGCGGCGATCCAGCTGTCACATGCTAGCAGCTTCGACATACTGCTTAGAAACATATTGCCATAGGTTGACAGCTTATCACTGCATTGAGGAGCTTAGAAAGAAGAGCTCCTCTGTTCTCCACAGCATACAAGGAACTTGTACCAATGAGTATGTGTACACCAAATGCCTAAATGTAATGTATATCTATCACCAGTAACATGCTAGAAGTTCGGAAAATAATAAAATAAAGTGTTTTGCACTTAACATATTCACGACAATCCAAATATTAACTCGTATTAGTACATTAACACAAGCAGCCGCAGGTAAAACTCCATGGAGGCCGCACAGCGCCTGGCATGAATAATATATGATGCAGGCGCGGAGTACAGAGCGCGGCTTGCTGGATGATGGTTTCTGTCTACAACCTCCGGCGGTCACTTGATGTATAGAGATCTGGATTCGCTCTCACTGCATCTATTATACCATAAAGACAATGAGGGAAGTGCATTCAGCTCACGCCTACAACAGACTGCACAAGAAGAGGGATGGAAACTGGAACTGTGGAAAATGGTTAACAAAACACTAAGTCATCCTAATATCGCCAACCAATAGAAAATGGACTGATAAAACAACAAAATATATCTATCCGCTACATATACACTATGAAATCCAGAGTGAAAAAGCATGTCACTATTCAGTGGTTGTATCACATCACAAATATAATCGTCCAACACCTCCTCCCGGAGTCACGGCTAGACAGTGTATGGCTGCCTTATTGCTTTCAGTGATGTTACCCAATCACTAAAGATATATTGTTAATTTGATTGAAATGCACCGGAGATCAGATGGAAGGGTACCCAGAAACAACTACCGAACAGAACCATTGAAATACACACTACACCATATCACTGTACATAAAATTCTATTGTGGTTACTCCTGACGTGTTTCAATTCACATTGAGCTTTTATCAGGGCGCATATGGAGATTGTCATAACAATGCATGTTATATAAGGCTTCTAATTGTGAGGGGGAGAGTGGGGGTTTAGTGTATGCATCAGAAATGTGCCCCCCTCGGCTTTTACTTTTTTTCATTTAGGTATTTCATTTCATTTTCTCCTCCCATTTCCAGCATAGCGACAGTGGTTCAATTATTTTTACTATTATTGTTGTTGATAATGTCTATTTATACATTTTCACAAATGTAAGCAGGTAATGTACATGCATAGACATAAAAATGGCATACAGTGTGGCACAAGTGAGGAGGCTAAGATTAGACTGGAGGAGGAAGACAAGAGGATAGAGGGCAATAGGGAGCTTAAAATCTATAAGGTGGGGGGAGAGGGCCGAACAGGTAACACGTGGTGGGTAAAAGAGTAGAAACTGAGTGACTGGTATGAGTGATTTGGGAGGGAGAAAATGGAGAGGTCTGCTAGGAGGAGGTGTGTTGGGGTTCTAATATCTGGAACACATACTGGAATTATTACAGTTCTTCCTTCTAGAGTCACCTGTAAGGACCATTTGGTTATAAAATATTTAAGCAATTTGAATAATGGGAAAAATATAGCAATTAAAGGATAAAATAAAAACTCGTTACCTTGTGTCCTTCATATCTCTTTTTCTTATTCATTGCATAGGGGCGCTGCGTAGAGAATAAAGCGATGTAGTTTCCATTTGTCTGGGCAACAAACACTCGATCACGGGGATGAAGGGCGAGGCTTGGACAAGTGTATCGTTCCTATAGAGGAGTGCACATATCACATGTAAAATTATTTCGGGACCGAACCATAAAAGTAATTTTGATTTAGCATAGTTATCGAATATAATCATCCTTTGTGGTTTATAAAAGTTTAGTGAGCAATGCATGACACGAGTCAAGTAGCAACAGTGACATCTATAGGTCACAATAAGCAACTACGGTTGTTTGTTGAACTTGTTAATAATAATAAAAAAAAGCATATCAATTTATCTATGTAATAACAGGATTTTATATAATCTCATAATATTACAGAGCAAGAGGTTGTAAATAGAGTAGACGATTGTAAAGAAACAGACTGAGGAATGTGGTAGGTCTGTCTTAAGAGAAGAATTATAATGGAAAACGTTGGGAAAGTAGAGGATAGTCTTATTGTCTGAGAAAGGGTTATTCCAGAGAGTGGATGCAGACTGGGAGAAGTCCTGCAACTGAGAATCAAAGTATTTAGTGCAGAAGACAGTTGTACATCCTGTGAAGATGTGCGAGACTGGGATTTAGCTAGAGATGAGGCTTTGTAGGCTTTTTGAGGCTGTGTATTTAATCCTATAAAATAAAAGTGTTTTGAAAGGAAAATCAGTCTAGTCACTGCATACACAATATAAAATGTATGTGGGTAATTCTTTTATTTTAGGAGTCCTTAACTAATGTACATTACCCATGTTATGACCCAATTTGATGTCGCCTTATTTAAATTCCGTTTTTGAAGAACTCCGTAAGTGAGCTAAATTTTCTAAACTGCGGGAAAGGAGAAGTGGAGATGTTGCCCATAGCAACCAATCGGTGTGTAATAGTAAAGTGGGAATTAGAATCGGATTGGTTTCTATGGGCAGTTTAGTAAATCTAGGCCTGTATCTTTTCCGTAGTCTCTAACAGATCCTACACTCCACAACCTCTCAATGTTAATTTGTTATTTCTCTATTTTGCCCATGCTTTAAGATGTCCTTACCTACCCTGTGTACCATATGGATAGTTTTTAACATTTGCATGAACCAAAAAAAGATGATTGTCCTGAATGAACCTAGTATTATATATATGCTTCATGAAGAATTATAGAACGTCTGGGCCTCTACATTCATCTTCTGATGAGTCTTCCCCAGCAGAACAGGCTGATTCAGTAGCTGATGCAGCCAGTGAATCAACATTTCCCTGCACATTTGTCTCCTGTGTCTGTAATTCTTCATTGGATACCAAAAATAAAGAATGATATTTCCCTGTCTTCAAAATGACTTATTGGAATATACATATTAAATCGATTCTCATGACTTACAGGCGTATCACAATTGGCTCTGGAGTGGGGGAATACTAATAGGTTCTACTACAAGAGACTTATTTTCTGGATGGCAGGTTCTGTATAGCTGNTCATTATACAGAGAGTCATTAAGGCTTTATGTAGGTGGCACTCAACCAGTGTGAGACCAGATCTTTAGTGCGTTCATTAGAAGTGAAATGCCTTAGAAATGCAGAATATAGCGCATATCTCATCATATACCTGGGTTTATCTATTTGTGCATATTAGACAGTTCAGAAGCAAGAAATGAATGGAGATTATCTGAAATCAGATATATGTGGTAGTGATGTAGACATAAAAATAAAACAAAACCCTCAAAGAAGTGTACAAGAGGCCGAAGACAGAGAGATTCAAGCCAGCACAGGGAGAAATGGTGGAAACAGGAAAGAAGAAAGGGTAAAGGTCAGAAATAAAGACCAAAATCACATACAGTTACTGCACTAGTTGTATCAGTATGTTGTTCTAATACAGTGGGAAAATAACATCGCGTACCCAGCACCTTTAATGCTGGGTACACAACAGAACGATTATGGTATCAACCGCCTGATAAACAACAGTTTCAGGTGATATCTGTGTAGTGTGCCCTCTCCAGAGATTTTGCAGGATGGTGTCATGCAGTCTGTGGTCGTTTGATTAGATTTTTAGAAGCCCCTAATATTTCTAATCAACAATGTCTGCAGAAAATCGTCAGTGTGTACTGACACACAACCTTCAGAGCCTGATTCCCAATCATAATTCACTATAGAGCCACCTTGTGGACAAGTATGTAATTGCAGCATATTACTGCAGCAAAGGTTTCTGTGATTGTTTACAGGCAGGGGCATTACGTAGCTGTAGATGATTAGCAGATATCTTTAACACCAGTTGATCATCTGCACAATGTATGTACCCAGCATAAGTCATTTTAAAACTCCAGTACATTGGGCACGATTCTGATTCCTGCCCATCAAACCAAACCCATTAATATGGGAAGTCTCACCACATTTAAGCCATTTAAATACATAACCCAACTTCTGACTGATAAATCGTACAGACCCCATTCACTTCTTCATGTAAACCACTGCATTAACGTTTGTTAATGGAGTGGTTCCAATAACTTCTGGCTTATAAAAAAAAAAAAAAAAAAAAAAAAAAAAAAAAAGACACCACTCAGTTGTGATTAATAAACAACGTGCTCAGTCATCAGATCATCCAGTCATCATTAGTCCTTAGACAAAAGCTTGGTAGAAATACAT
>JABWIB010002364.1:15460-27260 GCA_016617825.1 Platyplectrum ornatum | reverse complement strand
CCCCCCCCCCCCGACATAACAATAGCAATAATTCTTATGAGAAAAGGGGCGAAGTTGGGTTTGCAAGTGGGTGTTAGTCAAATTACAGTATGGGCTCACTGTTATTTTGCTTAATCGTAAGTCTATACCTCTAAATGACCAGAGGTGGCACTGCTGAGTTCAGTTTCATGAGCAGCAAATGAACTAGCACAAAATGAACTAGATGAACTAATCTTTTTAATGACGTAGATATGAATAAACTAATCACTTAAATGAATAACATTTCCCATCACTACTGAAAATCTTGACGCTAAATCCATGGCAGCAATTGTCATCGGTGATATAACTGAGCAAAAACCTGCTGCAAACTACAAATCCCAATCTATACCAGTGTATAACAGTCTGCGAAACGTAGGGGCTGCATGGTCCCGTAACCATCATGCAAATGACAACCTTTCAATTGAATCACAGTAATAAATTCAAAACCAAGGAAAGAAGCACTCCTATGTAATACCATCCCCAGCAAACAAGCCATAACAAACATTTCTACATCCACCCAGAAGCAGCAGAGTGTGGCAGATGACAGCTGCCTCTTGCAAATATCTGATATATGAACAAGAGCGATTCACACAGTAGAAATATAGAACAATAATTCTGAAAAAATGTAAATGGGTCCTGGCCCTCTATAGTATTTTATGTCCATAAACAGGGCTTATTTCAACCCCATATAATTACTTCATTATAGAGCTTGAGTAATGTAATTTTTTTCTAAAATAACCACCTATACTAATGTGCTTATTCTCTCCCAATAACTAGACCTACTGTGTTTAACCCTTCTCAAAATGGGTGCATTTTAAAAGCTAAACTGGTTAGCCCCTCCCACAATGTATTCGCTTTGCTACACCTACTATGGTTAGCCCCTCCCATAATGACTGTTTGCCTAGGGAAAATCATCCTGTCTACGGGCCATCCATGACAATGATCTCATTCTCATGGTGGCCATGAGTTTTGGGTAAAAATCGGCCCGTGAATGGTAACCTTTAGAACCGTCTATATATATGTTTATAACACCCCTCCCACAATAGGTTATATTTGCATAATCCCTACTGCCTATTTTTTCCAAACCTGCCTATGTATTTTTCTATATAAATATATTTATGCAGATACTATAGACAGAGGCACATTCCTCTTTGATCCCTCTTTTGGGGGGGTATGGTTGCTGGGACCTGCCAAGTCACTGCTACTTTGCTTTTTTTAAAACAGACAATTATAATACATTGGTCTGAAAACGGTTATGGTTTTGCATGATGTGAATTAAGTTTGGACATTTAAGGAAGATCTTATATGATCAGATTGATGAGATTTGGAATGCTGGAAATCCCTGTGACGGATAGACTATGCTTGGTAATCAATCAGAGGCATTTGGTATCACTGACCTGTGGGAAGCTGTGTCTCTGGTGTTCTTTCCATAATACTTCTGTGCAACAATTATAACAGAGCTCATGTTTTACCAGAAANTATTACATTCTAAAAGTCTTTTTATTCACTAAATCAATTAATAAAACTGTACACAGTTGTACATTAATTCCCATTTTACAGAGTTTTTAATTAAGCACGTTTTTAATAGTTCCCTGTAATCCTTTCACTTTGAGCACAAAAAAGGGTTCTCCCATAGGTTATTATTTTGATATATTAATTGAATATGCAATTAAGCGCACGACATAACTGACTGGTCTGCCTGGTTTAATGAGCCAGTATTCAAGGCATTGATACTTCTCTGTATAGGAAGAAGTCTGTGACACAATTCATTGGTCTTTAGCATAAAGAGTGAAAAGGCCAGATTAACTAAACTGCGAGAAGGGAAAAGCAACCAATCCGATCCTAGCTGACATTCTTCCTTTCCATTACTGCAGTTTAATAAATAAAGGTTATAGGTTAGGGTATTTATGCAAGTCATTTGTGTAGATCTCCTAGCTTGTAATATCTGCTCAAGCAATCAGATGTTACCATCAGATATTCAAACGCACTGAACTTACCTCGGCAAGTAAGATTATCCATACATCGGGACGGGCTGTCAAAGGCCCATGCCCATTCCCCACGTGGAAATCCCATACCTAAGTACACCTGTACTGTAAACACACTTACTTGTAATTGCAGACCTCTTAATGTATGGAGACCTGATTGTACCCTTAGAATAGTGAGTAGCACAGGTAAATACAGTGTAAACTAATAGCAAGAAACTTACATTTATTCAAGATAATATACCATTACCATTGGGAATATACCATTCTTCCACTGGGAATTCCAACAGCCACTAAATAGCAGAATAAATGAATCCTTGCCAAAACATGATCTGTATATAAAATAAAATATATAACCTGCATTCGACATAACGTCACCAGTTTATTTTATAAACCTGGGATCCATGGGCCACTTATTATCATGTTCCATTCCCGGCATTCTACCGATTCCCTGACTGATATAGTTCTGTTCTTTACTTACCTTTCTTTTTTCCTCTCTCTTCTCTCTGGACGTTTGGCCGCTCGTCTTTTCTGGTCTTCTTAGTCTTCTCAAATCTTACGCAAAACTACATAATGTGCTGTATACTGAAATATTTTGTTCATTCCCTTATTATTATAATTATTATTATATGCCTATTTGCATATACTTCTTGCTTGGTTCAAGTCTTTAAAAAAAATGTGTATTTTAGGTCAATCTTTTTATTATTTTTTTCCATTGGGTTTTTGCTGGTATTTGGCTGCTTACTTCCATCATTGGAGGGTTTTAGACTCAGAGCCTTTGCTGCCAAAATAACATATGTATAGAACTACTTTCTGGCCGGTGCACCTCGGACGTCAATGACTTTTACAGTTTATAGCAATGCCTGTTATGCCTTTGTGAAGGAGCCATGACAATAATTCCTGCCTTTTGCTTCCAGGATGGCTGCCCGCTCCTCGCTGGAAACTATATTTAGAATACAAATGCGTTTAAGCTCAGGTTTTTTTCCCCCAGTCATGCTGCGCAAAGAACATGTCTTTGTAAAGATAAAAGCGCGGCTTCCCAGGGAGGCCCTGTTCTGTAACACATCACATGGTAACCAAGACGGTTCAGTAAAAACTCTCCTCTCCGAGGTGCAGGTACAGCATCCACATCCAATCAGATGCTTATTTTCTCCCCATCTCTGGGAAATAGGGTTTAATGTTGAATATGTATAATGATTAGAAATATATGAATAGTCAATAATATAGTATCACTAATGTGGGAAACACACTCATGATAATCGCTCAGGTCAGCTGATATGACTATCGCACACTGTACAGATCAAAAGAAGCTGTTAATGTTGGAACTGCAACTTTTCAGAGTTACTGACAGCATGGCGTGACAGCACATTAGCGTGTTTTCACAATCACCATGATGGCATTTTATAAACGTTATAAAGAGTTGCAAAATGATTCCAATAATCAGTAAACAGATAGTAGCAAAATCAGTAGCAAACTCACGATCAAAGACAGATGGCAGCTAAAAGCCTTTTACATATGTTAATAACAAGGCCAGAGTTTGATTATGGTCCCGTAATTAGATAGGCAACAATTACTTTGCAAGTACGTTTACGTCAGCAAATAATTAAATGGCCCTTTATCGATTTGTGCAGTAATTGTAAGTCAGAGCTTCAGTGTATCCGAGGAGAAAGTTAGTTACAAAGCAAAAAGTAGCCTCGAAAATGCAAAAGATTGTTAATATTATATCTGCACAGATCATCATAGATTCCAACATACTGAAAGTTCAATTTTTATTATATATAAAATATTATAAACAGTATGTTTACTACGGCTATCAATTTTCTTTGGCAAAGGCCTTAAATAGACAGAGGGGGTGAGAGATCTGCTCTTATAGCAAAAAAAACAAAAACGAAATAGCATCATTTCTTGAAAACCTGACATTTGAAGTTTAGATTTAATAAAATTTTGAATTCAAATAAAGAATAATTATAATGATTAGAATGATTACCTTCCTTTTAAATAAGTGGCACAACATTGCTGTATCTAAATGTATTTTGGGGTAAAAGGTTAAAATGTTCCCTGACCCTTGCTCTATATACATCTCTCTCTTTTATCTCTATCTTTCTTTTCATATATATAAATATATATTTATATCAGTGATCGCGATAGCGCCGTCTCTGACGCTTTCATAATGTAAACGCGTATTATCACTCAGGGACCAATTGGTGTAATCAGCATTGGGGCAGCTCAGGGAAAACAGGCCGGCACTCTCACAGCTTGACGTCTGTTCCTGCTGGATTGGTTAAAGTTAATCAAACAGCGTTCTTTCTGCTGGCTGCTGCAAACAATGCGCTGTTCCGTAGTGAGCGATTGGGACAGAACAGAGGAGCAAATGGACGCAATGAAAAGAGAATACTTTTTAAACTATATCACTTTTATTAAAGATACCGGCAATGGTGAAGTTGGCAATGTTGGGCACTAATACAATTGACATTGTGGCCAATGTTTGGCAATGAAGCAGCTGGCATCGTAGTCAATGTTCTCTCCTCTGGTCTGCAGGTTTGTGGAAGAGCTGTCTTATTTAAACAGGTAATGTAATTTATCCTCAGGAATAAAAAACAAATCTAGACGATCAATAATAAAAAGTAAATGATCATGCCTTATAAAAATGATTGTCTTACTGGTATTCCATAAAACTGTTGCAAACTTGTCTCAAATAAAATGTTAATAAGCTATAACAATTCACTTAAACTCATTTGAATGTTTTCTTTTATGTTTATTTAGCATATTAGATGGAGGAATGAATCATTGGCACAGTGAATTAACTTTTTGTACCTTATTTGGTAGGTTTTAATGGCAAATGTAATTACTGTGACAGATGGGAATGCTGTGGGTTAGGAGGTCAGAGGTTTACTGCCGGCTCCTAACAAGAGACAATTACCTCAAATGATTTAACCAAGCTGAAATATTATTCGCTAACGCACCCTAATGTGCAGGAATGGTTACTATGGAAACTAAGGATTTGGTAGTTGCCTTGTTAAACCATTATTCTGTTACTGCGGATCGCTGTATTGTGTTCTCAACATCTGTACAATAGTAGTTACAGGGAGAATGTGATCAGTGTGAGATATAAGTGATTCAACTAATTCTCCCTGAACTAGATTTCCATACAGTGTATACATTAACTATTATAAACTCATTTAACCTAGAAATAGATTTATTTTATTTCCATTGTTCTTCTTTATGCTATCAGAGTTTACATTTATTGCTAAATTATGATCATATTAGTTTATTTAAAATAGTTTATGCTTTAAATTGCATTAAATTTACATAACATTAAATCTCTCATATACACCCCTCTCCCTGTGTATCTCTCTAATCACTCTCTCTTCCCCTGTAAATCTCTCTAGTTACTCCCTTTACATCCCCCATGAATCTCTATAATCCCCCTCTAACCCTGTGTATCTATCTAATTTCCTTTCTCTTCTCCTGAGCACGACCTCTCATTTATTCCTATGGGAAAGCCACACGTATGTCATCAGTGGGAATTGTACACAACTCAATTCCTTTTCTTATAAGGCAGGTCCTGAAAAATACAGGAGCTGAAAACACATCATAAAGCTAACCAAGACCCAGCCGAGTCGCAGGCGCTCAGAAGGATCTGGCCAGACTGTTAAAGAATACAAGCCCTTCAGGAAAATATCTCAGTCCTACATTCCAATATTTTAAAATTCAGCGGGCCTACAGGTACAGGAAAATACTGATATAGCATCAGCCTTTCAGAATTTCTACCAATCTTTGTATAATTTACAGTCTGCATCCCATAGCTTGACTAAGGTTAATTGAAGGGTTCACAGAAAGCAAAAAAAAAGGGGGGAGGGCAAAACACCCAACGATGGCATAACATGAGGTACAAAAATATCAAGTTCTTGAGTATTAGTAAAAAGAAAGACCCTGAGACCACTGAAGTGAGGAAGAGGGAAGAAGAGGGTAAGACGCGAGGTAGATATCCGAGGGGGGCGTCTGCACCAGACGTAAGCAACCATGAGGGACCTCAACTTGTTAAGGAACGAGGGGGGCAGGAGATAGGGGACGAAAGTAATATAAGATTTTTGGTAGAATAGTCATTTTAAAGGCTGCTATGCGACCCAACCAGGAGATCCCGAATTGCATCCAACCTCCTGTCAGGGCCGTAAGTTGACTCAGGAGGGGGGTATGGTTAACCTCAAAGACTTGGGATAAGGAGTGCGGGACATAGATACCTAAGTAGGAGATGGATGTGGATTTCCAATCATATGGGTAGGAGGCTTGCAAGCTGCTCAGAGTCGCGGGGGGAGGTTAAACGGAAGAGCTTCAGTCTTAGTCGTGTTTAGTTTGTATAGAGAAGCTAGAGAGAAAGCTTCTAAAAGAGAGTGGAGCGCTGGTAGAGAGGAAAGTGAGTGAGAGACACATTTTGTGAGTCTGGGAGCCGAATCTAAAGCCCAGAAAGGAGGGGGAGGAATGTATTTTCTCGGCCAGGGGCTCCATAGCAAAAACAAATATCAGGGGCGACAATGGGCAACCCTGACGTGTACCATTGGAAATGTTAAAAGAGTTGGACAGAAAGCCATTACAGAACACCCCAGCCAAGGGACACGTATAGAGGGCTAGGTGGGCGTGAAGGAAGGGACCCCGGAAGCCATATTTGTGGAGGACCACCCGCATGTAGCCCCTGTGCAGCCGTTCAAATGCCTTCTCCGCGTCCAGGGATAGGAGAAGGCCTTGGTCCTGGGAGGTAGAGAGAAGTTCAACAACATCCAGGACTCTGCGGGTTGCATCAGACGCCTGCCGATCAGCGACAAAGCCAACCTGGTCAGAGTGAATCAGACGGGGCAGGAGAGGGTTCAAACGAGCCACTAGCAGTTTAGCATAGAGTTTCAGGTCGGTGTTGAGGAGGGCAATTGGTCGGAAATTTTTGCAGAGGGAGTGTTCTTTACCAGGCTTAGGGATAGTGATTATCTGGGCCATAAGCATTTCCGGAGGGAATGCAGCGCCAAATATCACAGAGTTAAAGAGGTCAGTCAACACGGGGGCCAACTGTTTCTGGAACTCCATATAGAATTCATTGACAAAGCCATCAGGTCCAGGTGCTTTACCTCTAGGCAGGGACTTGATAGCGGAGTGAACCTCCAGGAGCGTCCAGGGAGAGTTGAGGGAGAGGAGGTCGTCATCAGAGAGGGAGGGAAGGGAGACATAGTCAAGAAAAGAGGAGATAGTGTCAGGGGAGGGCCGGGGAAGGAGAGAGTCAGATTCCAGATTATAGAGCATGGAATAGTAGGTGGCAAAACAGTCAGCGATATGTGCTGGGTTCAGAATCTGGTTGTCACTGGGAGACGTAAGCACTCTAACTTGCCGGGAGGCGTGTTGGGCGTGTAGTTTACGGGCCAGCATCTTGCCTGCCTTGTTGGCATTAGAGTAATACGATTGGCGAAGGCGGGCATAAGAGGCGCTGGAACGGGCCGAGAGGTGGGAGACTAAGTCCCAACGGGCAGAGTACAAGGTCAGTGTCAATTGAGGGGTAGGGTCAGATTTATGAAGTGCTTCCAGACGGGACACTCAGTTTAGAGGAGAGAAAGAAGTTTTGACGTTTGCGGGCTGCTCCAATTTTAATGACAGCACCGCGAAGAACAGCTTTTAGGACGCACCAGTGGGCGAAAGGGGAGGTATGATCAGAGGTGTTGTGGCGAAGATAATCAGTAAGGGCCAGGGCAGCCCTAGAGGGCGGGTAAGGAAGCAAGTAACCAGGGAAACGCCAAGGGCGTGGGGGCGAGCGGAGAGGGGAGGGGTCCCAAACCCAGGTCACAGGCGCGTGGTCAGACCAGGTTTTAGGCACAATATCGGCAGAGATGGTATGCTGGAGAGACCATTTGTCCACAAGGATAAGATCAATGCGGGAGTAGGAGTTGTGAGGGGCAGAGTAAAAAGTGTAATCACGAACTCCCGGGTGGGCGATTCTCCATGCGTCAAACAGGTCAAATTCGATAAGCAATTTAGTAAAGACAGAGGATGGGCCACCACGCACCTGCGCCCGAGGTGAGGAGGGAAGGGAGCGATCTAGGACAGGATCAGGGGACAGATTGAAATCGCCCAGGAGGATTAGGTGGCCTCGGCATACACCCTGAATCAATTCCAGTAAAGAACGGAGGAAAGAGACCTGGTGAGTGTTAGGAGCGTAGAGGGAGACAATAGTGACTAGGCGGGAGTCCAAGAGGCCAACAAGGATGAGGTAGCGACCATTCTTATCTACGGAACGGGAAACGAGGTCAAACGGCAAGCGGGAGCTAAACGGCAACCCCACATTTCTTAAATGGGCCATTGGCAGTGAAACAAACGGGGAAGTGGCGGTTACGCCAGGAGGGGGAGAGGGAGCAGGGAAATGGGTCTCTTGGACAGCAACAATATCGGCCCGGCAGGCATAAAAGGTATCGAGGGCTAAGTGGCGTTTGGAAGGGGAGTTCAAGCCCTTGGCATTAAGGGAGAGGAATCTAACCATTAGGGTAGAGATGCACAAGCGCGATAACAAGGGATGGGATCCCACAAAGGTGGAAAGGGGTTAGCATGGTCTCAGGGAAGGGGGGAGGAACAGGTAGGAGGGGAAGAAGGCAGGATAGGAAGAAAAAAGGAAACAGAAGAAAAACAGGAAAAAAACCAAACGCGCCCAGTATATCGGGCGGGAGCGGTGGCCCCATAGGGGAGTGGGGCAACACACACAATTCGGGGGCGGGCATAGGCGGGCCCCCCCTGAGGTAAACAACAGCAAAACTACAATAACAATGTCCTGAAAAAAGTGCGCAGAGAAATTGGAACAAACAACTACACCTGCAACGGAACATTCAGTTAACCAAGGAGCATGGCAGCCACAACTGAAGAAGCAGAAAAATCAGGCCGCTGAGAGCAAGTGGTGACCGGTGGGGAAGCACCGAGGCTTGAGCCGTGCCCGCAGGTGTTAAACAGGTGCAGGTGGGGTAATGGAGATGCAATGTAGATAGAAATGGCCCCAGGATATGTGCAGTAGTGGAGGAGATTCTGCAGGTAGGCTGAGAGATGAGGCAGGTGCTCAAAATGGCGGCTGTCAGCCACTATATGAAAGCCAGCAGGGTCCAGGCTTCTGACAATCGGAGGGGGGACCTGACCTGGCAGGAGGATCCAGCAACCAGGGTTCGTGGGCCCAGACTGGGGGGGCTTTATGTGTCTGCTTGGAAGAACCATGGGAGAAAGAGAAAAGATCATCTCCAGTTTGCTCCTCTAGCTTCTCAGTCACAGAAACTCTCAAGATGGTACAGAGTTGCAGCTTATATCCACAAATATAACCCCACCATTCCGCCTTCCTGTTGAAGATGCGAAGAAGCCCATGTGACCCATATTTAAATATGGTGGGATTGCGTTAAACTCCTCTTTTGGCAGAAGGTAATAGTAATACTTACAGGGCAAAAGTACATGAGGGCCCTGACTTCTGGATTTTACCAAACACTCACATGCCATTCTCAATAATCACGCTGTCCCTTCTTAAACATCTTGCTAAGGCTGTGAAAGCTGGATGAAGTTCAAGACTACCTCTACATATATTAAACACCTTTCCTCATACGCCTCTAATAACTATGATGCTAGATCTTAATTTATTTAGATTATACTTCCGCCAACCATGCCTTCTGCAATAAACTATAAACGTAATACCTACTGTAGCTACCCTGCTACTTGTGTTGAGGAAAGTGCACCTCCCCCCAGCCCCTCCATCCCTTATTCCTTCCTTCTGCCAGCATACATCACAATATGGGTACATCCTAGCTGGTGTAATATCATAGCTTTAATATATCTGTGACATCAGCTTCATTGTTTTCCCTTTATAATTGCATTCAAAAATTCCTTTTTTTCTCCGGTATCCAAAAACATCAATTGTGGAGAGCCAGATGAAAACAGACAGGGGCATGCACCGAAGAATAACTAAATAAAATAAAACACATGCTGCTTGCAAGTTATATAACCAGAAAAAAAACCCTATCCGTGTACTGTATTCTCTCTCCAAATATTGTTCATCCCCATTGTGCCTTTTATTTGAGATACAAGCAAGGTTTTACAAACCCCTCCGAAANTCATCCAATACAAAGACTCAGCCAGAAATTACATTCCAACTATATACCAAGCTGTGGGGTTGAATGAATACATCCGGGAACAGCCGAGTAATTCATTTTTCATGTTAACCACAATTGCACAAATACTATCAAAGCATCAACAAATCCATTCCAACAAGACCTCTGCGTTTAAACCCATCATCTCACATTGTCAGGAAGACGTTGTGATAATTATACGCAGTTCCCTGGTAATTAATCTGAACGATTCCTGCAAAACATAATGCGGAGATGAATGTGCGGCTCAGGACAGTGGCCAAGAGACTGTATACAAACACTCAATGTTATTCACGGATTGATATTCATCATTTAAAGCAAACAAAAGCAAGCATTCACAAGTCTATTGGCAAAGGCAGCCTGGCATGTGCGGAGTCAAGTGTGTTCGTCTGTAACTGACAATTATGAGTTGAGAAAAGGGACAAAGAGCATTCTGGTGGAGCGGGCACAGAAACGGTCATGCTGACACTTGCCAGTGGACCATACAACAGAATCAGGGTCTTCTAAGACAGCCGCTCTATACAGGACCATTATGAATTCGGATTCGTAGGATACGGACCTTCACAATGGTCCTTGTCTATAGTTGTGCAAGATCATTAAAATATGTTACATACTCAATTAATAACTAGGATAGATGCTCCTAAATTAGCGGAGTCAGTGCATATAAGACCCAATTAGAAAACGAATTGTGTCAGAAAAAACGAACGACAAATTTGCACAAAGCAGCGATTGTTGTAGTTGCCATGAGAACGTTCCCGAGGTTAAAACATTGTGCATTCTCCACACGGAGGACACTCATCAGCTTAGTCACCTCCGTTTGATGCACGATGACAAATAAAAGAGTTATAACAGACAGAGAGTAATTGAATTAAAATGGTTTTGTAAAATTATTTAAAAAGGTCCATGTGGACCCGGAATGAACCAGATGCCAGGAATGTATTATAACAAGAACAACCCATTATTATGACCTCGAGTCTTCATAGCTANAGATTGGAATTCTATTGGGAATTTGTTACATCTTCCGTGTGTTCCAGCTTAGGATGAATTCCTGAGGCCACAAACATTCCAAGTCCGCATATAATCCTAGTATCATCATTCAAGTCCTTTATAAGAACCTGGGACCACAGGCACGAGCTATCAGGAGTTTCTAGATCCATTGGCTTCTTCCCCTATTCAGAGCTAGCCCTCTGACATAGAGACAACCATGTAGGATGCTAAGAAGGCAGCTGGGAAGTTTGTAGTGAGATTGTCTTCAATTTATAATGGTCCAATAAAACTTTATATCTTGAGCAACAAATTGGTCAGGAACACCTCCAAGCCCAGATTAAATGCAGGGTGATTGGAGCAGTCACACACAGGGACGTTACTAGAGGAGTTTATATAGAAGAAAAAAAGAGTTAGAAATGGAGGCCAGACAGACACAAGGCTGAAGTAAAGGCTGGACACACACAAACACACAAGGTAGACGTAGAGGCTGGACACACACACACACAAACACACAAGGTAGATGTAGAGGCTGGACACACACACACACACACACACACACACACACACACACACAAGGTAGACGTAGAGGCTGGACACTTACTTACACAAGAGGCAGACTTATAGGCTGGACACTTACACAAGAGGCAGACGTAGAGGCTGGACACTTACACA
>JABWIB010002364.1:0-14842 GCA_016617825.1 Platyplectrum ornatum | reverse complement strand
ATATAGGCTGGACACTTACAAGAGGCAGAAGTACAAGCTGAATAGACATAAAAGAGGCTGGACACATATAGCTCTTGTCAATATCTATTATGCAGGGGCCTCCACAGACCTAAATCTGGCCGTGGATGGATTTAGTATTTACGTTAAAGTTTGTGTGTTGGTGGCAAGAAGGCACATAATTAAATTTAAGAGCCCAGGGGTGACAAAGGTGAGCTATATAAAATAATACTAAATACCAGACAAGCCTAATAGCAGCTTTTACATTACAAACAATACACAGTATAAAAAAAAACACAATGATTGTATACTGCACCTTATCCGTCCGGACATCCCACGCGGTTAACACAGGAGAAAATCCACCGCAAATAAATAAATTCTGGTCACTTGGATTAAACCGGACTGTGCTGATCTTATATTCGTTTCTCACATTAAATAGGTGTTTCCCTATTATAAATATAAATAAAGAAGGAATTTTATTATCGATGTAATTAGAATCATGGACAAATGAATGATTAACTTAGCAGAGCCTCCCCCATAATTATCCCATTGTTAAAATAGGACGTGTTTAAATTTGGGCTCTTTCTTTTGTGTTCAGACACCTAATTAGGAGTAAATTGCATGCATTCTCCGTCTTAATGTACAACACAGAACGTGAGGCCGCACTCGCTTTAATTTCCCCACGGAAAATAACATTGGGATATTAAAAGGGGAGAAAACGTGGTCGCCATGACAACACTGTGAGAGATGTAATTATGTATGGAATTATGAACACTAGTCACTAGTTATACACACACAAAAAAAAAGTTTATTAACAAAACCTTTGGCAAAGTGTCTGACAGCAGAGAAAGACTGTTTCATGTAAACGGCTGTGTACGACTCACAGCCCCCTGTAATTTAAAAAGATTTTCTCCCCTAATTACAACTTGTGTTCAGAGTGACATTTTCTGATGTCACAATACCCTACGAGCACTTCTTTTTCTCTATTAACCATTAACCATTGCAGCGACTCTACATGCCAAATTCTCTACAAGACAAAGACATTGCTCTATGTCGAAGGATGCACATTAATGCAACAGTTTTGTATTTCACTTTGTATTGTATTCATGTTCTTATGTGCAATAAATATAGAGAATCACAAAAATCTACAAATATAAAAAAAATACAGATAACCGGCAATACAATTGAATATTCATTCACGATTATGTTCGAAACATAGTCGTAGGATGCAGCAGAATTGGATCCATTTCGAATCTGCATAATGAAGCCACTGGTAAAGGCAGAAAAAAATACAAAAGCAAATAAAAAAAACCCCCAAGATAATACAGAAATCTAATACAAGAGAACGCTGATTATCCACGCTAATTGGGATCAAGGGTAGTTGGAATAATCAGCTTTATATTTGTGCAGTTATGCAAATAAATTGTGTTTGCTTTACTGTATGTTCAAGCTTTTTGTCACAATTTACAGACGGATAAAATATTAAAGAAAGAAAACTGAACATTTAAAACTTCTACAGCAAAAAAAAATGTTCTAAAGAAATCCAATGTTTAAGGACATAAATACATTAGAGACTATGCAAACAAATAAAAAGGCGCTCACAGCAGGTGTCGCAGATTATATGAAGACACTCTAAAGGAACTAAACATATATAGCTTGGAGCAGAGAAGTGACAATTACATCAGTGGGACAAGTGCCGGTATGACATACCCCCGTACACACCCCACTTCAAGCCCTGACACACACACACACACACATTTGAAGATGTTGATGAAAAGCAGTAGTTAAGGAATCCATGAAATAAATACATAATGCGGGTAACCTGATTCAACATCTGTTAGGTACAAGATGGAGTCGAAGCCTCCGGTAAGAACCTTCTGGCCACACGCAGACCACTGTGCGTCACGAACTGCGGCTTGATGGCAGGAGAAGGTACGCAGGCATTTTCCAGAATCCACAGCTTCCCACACCTGCAAATAGGAGACATGAACATAAATTAATCTGGAGAAAAGCTCGACAGCATTATCTAGGTATTATAGAGATCCATGTACTAATACCATGATGTAATGCAGGGGAGGTAAATTCCTCTTTTGCAAACAGTATTAGAGTTGAGAGAAGGTGTTTCCAGTCTAATAACAGTGTAACAGTAACGCTGGTCAGTATCTGTGTGCAAAATTAAAAAATAATGTATTCTCCCTGCATGCACACACTGACATTCATTTTACCCCCCCTGCTATTACAGGTGTAACTTTCCTCTCTCATTTTCAAGTCTGGACCTGGTATAGTATATAACAGAACCTGGTAGTATGGCCCATCCAGTCTTCCCATTTTATATTTACTTTTTCTATAATGGTCCAAGACCCTAGTTGACCTGAAGTTTTATTAATGATTTTGAAGTCCTTACTTTTATCCAAATCCCTATTCCAATAGAACATCATTCTACTTGACATGTACTAGGTCTATGCAAAAAGGGGGTTTATCCAGATCTGTACTGTACAGGACAACAGCATGAGCGTCCTGAGGAACTGAATGGAATTCCTTACGAGCAAGCCGGATAGCTGGGATCCGGTATCAGATACCTGCTTATGCTGCACTCTGGGTTATGCCGGCTCCATTTCTTGATGATCTATTTAATAACAGGTTACTAACTTATGATTCCTATGAGAAGCCATTTAAAGTCCTTTATATGTGTGACTTTCTTACTGAATTAATATAATAGTCTGTTTCCCTGTCTCTTAAAACATTAAAAAAAAATAAAAATAAAAGAATATAATAGACACTCATATCATTTTATATTACCTCACAAATACCAACACATATTGACTAAAACCTAGTTCCCATGATGCAAAGGCTCTTTATAATAGATCTAGCAGAACAGTGACACCAGTATAATTGCACCTTCATAAAGGAGCAATACGTAAACGCACTGTTTATAAACACGTTCCAGTCTAAGTTTGAATGATCTGAACACAAGACTCTCTCTCATTCCACTTGGGGAAAACTATATATTTGATACTTGTGTTCGGCTTAGGCAGTGTAGATGTTCTTGCGTGGTATAAATAATGTAAACACTCATTTTGTTTGTTCAGCTATGTGAAGTACAGAATGTTCTGCGAGACAATAAAAATTCTTAGCAGGCTTAAATGAAATTATAAGGCGTTCAGCTCGCACTGGGGAACGCCAGAAGAATATCAACTCATCCCCTGGTTCCTCCGAGCTGCAACTGCTCGTCTCCAGAAGAATCACATACAGGTTCTAAGCAAACCTCGTCTGATAGGTAAACTGAGTTAAACACACACAATAGAGTCAACAGAATAAAGAACACATCACTGCTTCATCTAGAAATTCCAGCGCATGCTAAACGAGATCATAAAAAAGCCTGTTAGAAGACCAACTTATTATATAGAAGAAAATCACTTCTTCCCCAACAAACAGGATAACATTTTATAACATTGAGGAAAATAACATTTCACGAATGTAATTGTATCACACCTTCGCTTTAATGAAGGTTGTTGAGATGTAATTGCACCATTCTAGAACGGATAAAACAGTGATGGCCATTCTCAGTGTTCAAGATCTATCCCCTGTCCTTGCTTTTCAGGCCTCCTCAGAGGATAGGAAAGATAATTAAGAACTTGGAAGCATTGACCATTGGTAGATCAAGAGGATCTAACTTGGCCATCACTGGTCTAAAAATTTGCTTAAAAATGCAACAATTTATATTGAGGCCTAGCAAAAGAAAATGCTATATATGATGTAATAGTCTTGGGGGTTTGTTGCGCACACAATCCTCTTACAAGTTCATTACTAGGTACAGTGGATGTTGGTGGCATCACCCAACAGTTGTATAGTGAGAATAAAGAAGGGGTGGTTAGGGTTAGGCTGTGAGGAAGGGATGGGTTATAGAAGGTGAAGGTTATGGTTAGGAAGTGGGGGGGTGTTGAGATTAGTTCAAGGGTTGGGTAAGGGGAAAATCTTACCTGTGAGCACTGGGGTTTACACTTTCTTTGGTAAGTTATCTGTGTCCTTCTTTCTGGGGAAAGCCTTGATGAAATAGGATGTTTGTTGGGCAATCCCCACCCATTATATCATCGGTATGTGCATGCCGATGGGGGGGTGCATGCTAGAAATTGTGTTTTCTCTGGATCACATCATAATTTCCTACATTGGAAGGACTGAAACATTTTACATCCTAGCGTTTAACTTCGGAGTTCTCAACCACCATCCTAGAAATACTGGTGTAATGACTGGTGTATTTCGACCAGAAGAAATACCAGTGCTTATGCTGGGTACACATCAAACCAAATGTTGTGTCATTCACAGTTTCTGCACTCTACAAACATGCAGCAAAATGGTGTCACAGTCTGTGGTCGTTGGATTTGATTTTTAGGGGCTCCTAATATTTTTGATCAGCGATGTCCCGATGTCTGCAGGATCACTTCAGTGTGTACTGCCACGGGATCTTCAGAGAAACGGTTCCCATTCATAATTCAGTACAGAGCCTTGTGGACAAGTATATCATTTCAGCGTATTACTACAGCAAAGGTTTCTGGGATTGTTTGCAAACGATTAACAAGACAGTATATCCAGGGACATTGTGCAGCTGGAGATCATTAGCAGAGATCTTTCACACCAGCTGATTGTCTGCAAAATGTAAGTGGGTCCCCAGCATTACTCCTTAAGTTTTATAGACTCAATGACTACTGTAATAGACAGAAATCAGCAATCTATGTACAGATTCCTATCTTGGCATTGAATTGAATACCCGCTAAGACGCCTTCATGTGCAAGTCTGTCCTTTGGCAAGATATACTGCTGTATATTACATTGTCCCTACTGCCTGAGCTCATACACTGGCTGACAGGGACGCTGGGCTTTTCCCAGGCTTTCTTGGGTTTGCAGAACCAAGGTTTAAAAAGCTGAATTAATAGAGCAAGCATGAGCAACCTATAGCAGTCCACATGAAGTACCATAGCACTTTGCAAAATATTATCTATACTCAGGCTGCTGGAGAATACTGGGAGTTGTAGTTTCAGACCAAATGGAGTGACAAAATGAAAATAATGCGTCCTTCTCACAATTTGTAACAGTTACCCATCTACATGAGGAGTATAGCCTGCACTGCAATCTCCATTCACAGTTTCTCCACCTCCGCATTTGATCCTCTGTGTTTGCGGGAGTCATGCTCGAGATCTGACCGATTGATACATCCCTCTTACCATGTCTTTTTCAGATACTTCCAGTATCAGTAATTACAGCTGTCTGAGCGGCTGGCTCACAAGATTAGTTCTCCCCGCTCCCGTGGGAAACATTATGATATAAATCTCTGGCAATGTGGAAGCTTTCAATGTGTGGCATAAGAAAGATAATGAAAAATAAAGGGCTGACCTGTGTTTAAAGGAATCCTATCGTACTTCTCACTGATATGCTTTTCACTCGATTGCTATACACTAAAAAAGGCAGCTTGTACTATTCAGCCAGAGAAACTATAAAACAAACTGCATTATACTATACAAAAAATGTAATGAGGATGAATATCACATTAACACATAGGCCTACAGTGGCCGAACTTTCCTATTTTCTGCTTAGTAGGGTGCAAGAAGCTTAATAAGAGAGTGAAACGCATGAATGGTTCTGTGGCATAAAAGCGGATAAATGACACAACATATGTGGTTCTTCCAGTTATTGCATAGGTCAGTGGTTCCCAAAATGAGGCACCATTAGGGGCTCCATAATCTTTCAAGGAACCCCAAAGACAAAATAATTTCCCATTTTTTATTTTTTATGTTTATGAGTCAAAATAACTACTTAGATAAATACAGAAATACTTCAGGTTCACATTTGGGTGGTCCTATACAAGATGTAAAATTGCACTCCTAGTAACACTATCAATGTTACTAGGAGTGCATATATATAGAGATATATATAGTTATATATTTACACACCACACAATGCATCAAGATGTTTCAAGGAGCAGATATTATTTGTGTCAGGTCTGCTATGGCAGCGATCTTCTCAGTACGCATAACCCATAGTAATTAAGTAATATGAGGTGCTGTTGTTAATATCAGCTCCCGTCAAGCACCATTTGATTATGTCACTGCTCTTAATATCACTGGAGTGCTCACATACTCGGAAACTGATTATCTTTCAGTAGGAATGTAACAGGAGCAGACTGAAAAGGATCCATCTACTGGAAAAGTTCGCTTGCGTGTGTCCTCTGTAATAGGAAAAATACAATGTCATTTACCTGGCAAGCGGAGATGCAGAGGGCAGCAGCCAAGACCAAAAACAGAGAAATGAGAGCGGGGGTTTCATAGACCATGATCAGACTTTAGGGGCCAAATTTACTTAACTGTGAAAAAGGAACAGTNGAGATGTTACCCATGGAAACCCATTGCAGAGTGCAGAGTGCATGGATTTGTGTATATATGAATGGATGTACGCAGGGCTGGCACCAGAAATCTTGGGACTCAGTATATACCCAGATATTTAAATCTCCTGTCCCGTTGGGCTATGTCGCTGGGCCTGGTGATGGTACAATACCATCCTGAATATTGAGTCTGAAATAAAGAGGAAAACAGGTGGACAATGAAGTGAGATGATGTCTCCAGCTCTAATAACAGTGTAATAGTAAGGTTGGTCAGTATGTGTGTGTAATAAGAAAAAGCAAATTATCCTCCCTGTATACACACATTAATGTACTATCCAGAGAAATATGGTTTTATCCAGGCAGTAGATTTCCACCAGTTTTCCCTTTAAACTCATGGTTAAACATAGGTGGAAACCATATTCCTTTAATACAGGTAGAATCTAAAGATATATACAAACCATAAAAAACGTTTCCTCATCGCCACAACCACACATGCCGCAGTGTACATTACAAGTCATTAAACTGGGACATTTTTGGATGAATGTTCGAATTCTGCCCAAAAGAAAATGGGTTAAATCGCCTTCAAACAGAAAATGAAATGAGCCGAATGGCTCCAGAGATGAAAGACAGAGCAGCCATTTAAACTTGAAGCTTTGAGATTAAAAATAAATTCCCCTAAGCATTGTGATTCTTTTTTCCAATCCAAAAATATGAGCCATCCTTATGCAACCATCTGACAATACATCCCCACCCCCATATTTTAATATCCGTGCTGGCATCTTTACTGTCAGGCGGCATTAATTGGTGAGCAGCTTAATATGATCCCCAAATGTATCAACTTCAAATGACGACTCAACCCTCATGGGAAGCTTTCAGATATGCCATTACGTAAAATATAGCCACAGGTTATTATAGTTTAGGATTTGTGGTGGGGGGGTATTTTTCTTAAGATTTTTTTCGTGTTTTATGTTTGTTTTGGGTTTTGTTTTTTTTATTGTTCAAACTGCCAGTGGCAAAAAGAAAATAAAACAAGGGAGAGAGATCTTGTAGGGAAATAAATCATATAGACATTATTATTATTAAAAAGAAATCTATTCCTTGTGGAGGGTGTAGCACAGAACAAGGATATTTAGAATAGCAATATTAACCACTTATGGCGATGGCGTTAACTGATCTCCATTCACCTATCAGACAGGTTCTTTAACACGACAACTATCACATAGAATATTACGATTACAACACTTCAGACGTTCCCATTTCAATGGGAGGAAAGTGCAGAGAAGCACTGGGAAAAGCAAGAGGGACAGAGTAGAAGAGAGTCAATAAACGCAGAGAGCAACAGAGCGGAGGAGAGACTAAAGAAGCAAGGAGGACAGAGCAGAGGAGAGCCGGGAGAAGCCAGAGACGATAGAGAGGAGGAGAGGTGGGAGAAGCAAAGAGCTACACACAAGAAAAGAGTAGACAGAGCTGAGGAGAGATGAGAGAAGTGAAAGAAGAGCCCGGATGCGATGGTAAGGCTATTTTACACACACACACACACACATATATATATTTATACACACACACACACACACACACACACACACGAGTATAGAAGTGAGTGGCACTCAGAAAATATTAAGGCAATTTCACCATCGTGCAGTTCAACGTTTCAGTTTATAACCTTTCAATAGTAAAGAACTCGCCCACCAATGTGCATTGAAACCAAATCACCCGTGACTGAACTCGACTGCAGTGCCGAAAACCGGAAGTCGTCGGTCAGGTAGTCATGTCAACGCATAAACATACGCTGCTCCAGTGCTAATAAGAAAACAAAGGGAGAGATAAACTTATGGAAAACAGAGACAACACTTAATTTAAGTATACTAATCCACGGTGAATAATAGCAGTGTAAGTCTAAATAGGTTAAACGAAGGCGCACACATGCACAAAGCAGAGATAAAGTTATGAGACTAAAAGCCCATCAGTAATTGCAGTAGAAGTCTAAATAGGTTAATCAAAGCCGCACACATGTCCAAAGCAAAGATAGTTATAAGACTAAAATCCCATCAAGAGATCACAGCCCAATCTAGGTAGAAATAATAATAAAGGATAACCACAATAGATCAGAGGTATAAGTGAACTACTAAAAGTAACAAGAATAATGAATGTTTTCATTGAGTCCTAGTGGAGCAATAGTGGGTCAAAGATCGATTTTGTTCTAAATGGGCTCGGAATCTCCATACCGGGATTAGCATCCTTAAAAAATTCTCAGAGTTTTAAAAGTCTGTTTAGTCTCATGGCTCTATTTGCCAATTGAGAGCATTGTGTTCGTCGTAGGTACAAACGAGAGTCCGCGGTTTAGAACACTTATTTCAGTGGAGCTCAACGTGAGAGAAAACAGATTAATAACTAGGTCTTGCGTCGCCTAGTCTAGGTAGTCACCCTCGTTTTGCCCCCGCGTCTCGTCCTCTTCCNTTGCTTAAATTTTGGGAACGGGTTCTCACCCCTAAAGGGGGTCTCTGTTCACCTGCTGTTGCCATCAGTACTTGATCCTCGTTCTCACTTTCACTGTAAGATGGAGCTGAGCTTGATGTTTCAGTGTTTTGTAATCTCCTTATGTTTCTTCTTGTTGTTTGTTGGAAGGTTCCTTTCCCCTTTGTTGTATTTCCCGTCAACCACTTATAGACATTGTTTAGTTTTTCAAGCCAGTCTGTTGATTCGATTTTTTCACGTATTCTCGTTAATTCCTTCTTTGATTGAAGGAGCATTTGTTTAGTACCGCTATCCCTATGCGGCAAAATTCCTTGTCATGCTTTCCTATAGTCGGAATGTTATTTACACGGAACCCTCAAAGGCAGTTCAAGGAGAGAATGGCGCTCCATCGGTCCGCTACAAGACTGGCCATTGAAAGAGGTAAATCGGATCAGCCAGTGGCCAGACACTTTTTGGAAAATGGACACTCGGTAGCCAACATCAGATATAAAATCATTGATCACGTACCAACACCACGGAGGGGGAGGAGACCGTGATAAACTGCTATTACAATGTGAGACGAGCTGGATCGCTCCACTAGGACTGAATGAAAACATTCATTATTCTTGTTACTTTTAGTAGTTCACTTATACCTCTGACATATTGTGGTTATCCTTTATTATTATTTCTACCTAGATTAGGCTGTGATCTCTTGAAGGGATTTTAGTCTTATAACTCTATCTTTGCTTTGGACATGTGTGCGTCTTTGATTAACCTATTTAGACTTCCATTGCAATTACTGATGGGCTTTTAGTCTCATAACTTTATCTCTGCTTAGGGCATGTGTGCGCCTTCATTTAACCTATTTAGATTTACACTGCTATTATTCACCGTGGATTTTTATACTTAGATTAAGTGTTGTCTCTGTTATCCATAAGTTTACCTCTCCCTTTGTTTTCTTATTAGCACTGGAGCAACGTATGCGGTGACATGACTACCCGAGTGGCGAGTGCGGCAGAAGTACTTCCGGTTTTCGGCACTGCAGTCGAGTTCAGTCACGGGTGATTCGGTTTCCATGCACATTGGTGGGCGAGTTCTTTTACACATTATGCAGTGCAGTACATAGTGAAAGTACATACATAACATGGGGTACAGTGTAATGGAATACAAAAAAAATAACAAGATCTTATATAACATGGGGTACAAAGCCATAGCATACAGTAACAAAACATGTAATACATACAAAGCATGACGGTGCGGAATAATAACTAACTAAGTGGGTTGGGATGTGTCTAATGTATTACACAGGATAAATACAGGAGGAAGAGGGTCCCTGCTTGTGAAAGCTTACATGCTATGGGAGGGGGGGGGGGCAAGTACAGAAGACATTGGGGTTGGGAGGACAGGGTAGAGAGATTAGGTGGATGTGGGTAGGCCAGTCTAAAAAGAGATCTTTGAGTGAACGCTTGGAGGGTGGAAGACAGCCTAATAGATTGGGGTAGGCTCCTCCAATGGAGGGGGGCAGGTTGGGTGAAGTGGATGTGTGCCTGAGAGGTGGTGATCAGTTGGGAAGTGAGGCAGCGGTCATATATATATACACACACACAGACACACACACACACACACACCGTTGGCATTATAAAGGTGTACACATAGTGATCCTAAAACTCGTTCAGCACCAATACAACAGATATTATAGAGACTGGACCTAACTGTGCAGTCCTATCAATACATGTACTTCTGCATGATAATTGTTCCAGCAATATCGCTAGACGTTTTCACTGTCTGCCGTGAAGGAGTTGTCTTGGTGACCAGTATAGTCTGTGTCTATATTAAGTCTCCTGTCCATCTGCTGAGCTATTTATAATAGATCATCATAAAGATAAAAAGCCTGAACGAATAAATAAAAACAAGTGTGCATGTGCTCTGTGATATGTACAATTTTGCAGAAGAACACAATGTGCTGTACAAACGTCAAGGAAACGTAACATATCAGGTGGTCATACGTTTGTGTGAAGATCCACCGCAATACCAGCAATGGATGACAGATGGAATTGCATTACCACTACCAACAACTGAAGGTAGTGCCCTACATTCAATGAGGACAAAAGGATATTTACAGCAGCTGATCATTGCCAGACCATATGATATAGATGCTGGACTGAGATCTGCTGACCGATAAACATATTGGTTGGTTTGCATGGCACTCTTTATTCCACCTCCTTCACCTCTCACTATTACATCTTTTCATGCTTCATCTGTAGCTCCATCCACAGCCTTCTTACTTCTTCTACACTCCATTGACATTATGGCCTTCCTATACTACAGAATCTTCTGCAGCTCATAGATTTCAAGTCCATCCCTCAATTCTTCCTTCACCGCCCCATTAACTTCAGCTTCTTAGGACACGATTGAATCTTATTCCTTNTACACTTCATTGATATCAAGTCCTTTCAATACTACTGAATCTCCTGCAAGTCATATGTTTCACCCTTTCCCTCACAATCCTAACCCATCAGCTTCATTCCTCAATACTCCATTACTACCATTTCCAAGTCATTAGCTTCATCCTTTAATATTCTTCCTTCTCCAGGCCATTGAATCCAGAACATTCCTTACTGTTCAGTCTTCTCAAAACTATTGACTTCAACTTTACCCCTCCCATGTCTACATTCTCCAACATGTTGATTTTCGCCTCATCCACAACTGCGGAAAACAAAACTATAATAACTCTGTGTACCTCTCCTCAAATTTGACTTTAGCCTCCCTTCTGGTATCAGAGCTGGGTCCCTGAAGACATCCTTGTTGACCACAGCCTTGTCAAGTGGGATATCGGCAGAGTATCTGGTTGGCATAAGGTGGTTGTAGTTGAACACCTTCACAAATGACTAGACCTTGGCAATCTTCTTCTTGCCCATGGTGGCAGTCACTTTGCAAGGATAGTGGTCAATGCCAGCAACCCGGGCATGGCTGTACCGCCTGTCTGAGGTGCCATCATCAATGTTCTTTACAATGACAGCTTTGCAACCANTGCCAGAACAAGGACTATTTATCTAGTTTCATAAACTTACCCGTTTTCGATGCAGCTCAATGGTCGCCCTAAAAGAAAGAAGGAAAAGGAAAAGTTCTTCTCCAGCTCATTCATCTCATTCTACCTTATTCAACGCTTTGTCTGCCAATCTTCTCAAACCCTCCATTCTCCTATCCACTGAAGTAGGGCAGACACTGACGTTTCCCAAGCGCGTTTTTCTTTGAAAGATTTCTGCCCATGATCTTAAGTTCCAGTCAGCTGTAAGATCACATCAGACGACTACAGACTATTGTGGGAACATGACGATTACCTTTCCAGTGAGACCCCGCTTTACATTGTGAATCAGGACTTGCCCATTCCATCTATGGGCCAGCTGTGGAGTATCATGAAATAGCTGCAGGTCCTCTTATAGGAAAACACGTGTCTGGATAGCATATAAAGAGTACAGTAAGGTTTTATTTAATTCATGCCAACTATCAACTATCAAACATGCTGAAAAATATTCTGCCAAACAAAGCGCATAATTTAGGGTTATATAGCACATTCTCTTCTGCACTGGTTCTATATACAAGGGGGAGTCCCTGACAACATGGCAGCTATTTAAAAAGCCATCTGTACATTTCCAACAGGCCTTTTGTCATTGAGTGTTACACAAAATGCTTTTATTCCCAGGATGTATTTAAACATTGANATAACATTCCAGGGACCCTACATTATAAATCAAGTTGGCAAATGAAAGAAATAAAGAAAATAAATACAAAAGACATAATAATGGATTAACACCACCCTGATCCTTCTACATAGCAAGAAAAGAGCTAAAAGACAAATAAANTGGAAATATAAAATCCTGCCGTGTACTTTGCTGTAGTTGACACGCCTGGGAAGTGGAATATACTTTTGTCTAATGATGGGGTCCTCCTGACCTTCCCATGTCTTTCTGACAGGTGATCCAGTTCTTACAACTTCCATTTCCAATCTTCACTTGCCCTGTCTCGCTGTGTCGAATAATGAAACATCTTGATTGATAAATAGGTGGTTTTCACTGTACAGTCCCAGGATAAATGGTTTTCGCTGTGCTCAATCAGGTCTGTGCCCTTTTGCAGAGTGCTTGACAAGCCTTCTCTACTGCCCTATGCATGCAGCTATTGCAGAGCAGAGAAAACCCGATTCATTATTCATGGCTTCTGGAACCTTATAATTATTAATCACCATCCCTTCGCTCGATGTGGCAGATCGCTTTTATTAGTGATTAAAATGCCCTGCATAAAAGTTTTGCGAATCGCTTTAAGGGGGCATGAGGTACAGTGTTACTGAATGTATCATGAAAGGCCACCGCAATAAACATGGTCCACAGAAGAGATATGCGCTCCAGGCGACATTCCCCTTGCTGTTAATTAATGCTTTGTATTAGCACCGCTGTTCCAGACCGCTGTTCCAGACCGGTGCGAGTTGCTGCTTAGATAGGACATATTTTATTGCTGACTTTAACTAAAGAATGGCTAACCCACTGACCTCCTCTTAGTTATGGGTTTATACTACTATGTATGGTAGGTTATTCCCTGCAGCACCCGTTTCAGCAGCTGCTGAGATAGCTCTTCATGTGTCCATTGTCTAAAGCTAAGAGGTTTTTATTTATATCCTTCCCTCATGTGCCTTCACCATTACCAGAGAATCCATACGTAACACACTCCACAGCTGCCTCATTATTTGTGTCTGTAGAGAAACACATATATAAATATTCAAATAAATGCAAAAATAATAAAACAACAACAACAATATAACAAATGACCAAAGACTGGCAGCATAGCGGGTTTGGGCAGAGGGCATAATCTACATAAANAAAAAAAAAAAACCTATCTGGATTCTAAGATTTACAAAACTATGTCAAGCCCTGTATTATGTTATTGACCCATAATAACATGTATTTTATTTAGTAGTCCATATATATTTGGTGTTCAGAGAAATAGATATTAGTAGATTATCCACTTACAGCATCTAAAGGACATATCTTCCTGCAAAACCAGCGTAAACCAGTTATTATCGTGTCATAGAAACCTTTATATTATTTATAAAAGATAGCGATGGACAAACTCAGCAATACAATAGTAAACACCCATAATGCTGTGCAATCAATGAAATACTCATCACGTTATGGGAAGAGAACACATTTTCNAATCGTACGCTAAATTTCAATGGAGGACACAGAAACAATGCGACCTAGGCCTTCAATCTGCGAACCGCTTTGCTTTAAACAGGTGTCGNTTTAAAAGTTCAACCAAATGCCTTTTATTCGGTTTTATATTACGCTGACCTTTTCCTTCCATTCAGGCTTTGAGCTAAACATTTGTGTAAAGCAGACTGCTTTACATTATCCATCATAGAGGCTGCACAGCCGTATCCCAACACAAAGATGCTCTCTGCATTGTAACGCAGCAATTGCCAAAAAGATATTATAAAAGTGGGCATAGACGCGCAAGNCCACTGTCATTTTACTGTCATCTACCACTGTATTCTAGATCAGGCATTACCAAACGATTTATGTACGAGTGTAGTTCTGGGCACCATTCCATAAAAAGAACTGGAGCGGGTTCAGAGAAGGGAAACTGATAAGTGTATATATAGGGTCACTGAGTTATGAGGAGGTTCACAGGAACTTTTTACACCAAGGACTGTACATAGGACAAGCNGTCACCCACTACTATCAACTATGTTACTATATTAGTCCTCCATATAACATCAGCTGATTTGAAAGATCATGCTAACATCGTACCAGGTCCCTGTCTGTAAACAATCCCAGAAACCTTTGCTGTAGTAATATAATCCAGATGGCTCTATATTNAATTATCATTAGGAATAGCTGCTCTGAGGATCGAGCATCAGTACACACAGGTGATGCTGTGATGCTATACACCTATAAGATCCAGTACAACCCCCCACCTCCCCCCATACACAATTATCATACTTAACAGAGAGCTGGAAACTTCTCAT